>JABMCL010002582.1:670000-732500 GCA_018857735.1 Alviniconcha marisindica | reverse complement strand
GTGGCACTTGGAATAAAATAAATGAATAAATAAATAAGTATATAAAAACATGAATAAACCAAACCAAAAAGCAAAACAACAACAACAACAAAACGGATATGCATGAACCTTTTGTGCAGTTCACAGACATGCAGTAGTGCCACGTCCGTGAAAATGAACATGACCCAGCTACGGTGTCCTAAAATGCCAGATGCGATTTTTGGGTGGACGGGAGAGGGGTAGGGGGGGGGGACTTTATTTGGCAATTTTTAAGGGGTATGGGGATGGGGGTGGGGGCTGGGAGGGGGGTTGGGGGTATTTCGTGATCATCTCTGACCCAGCTGTACCTTACATAGACTTGTACCACTTCTTTTTTTTCTGCCCGCGGTGTCTAATATACTGACGTCGGCCCACTTCAGCTGGGCATTGGTATTTTTCATAAAAGAAGCTATTGAATATTTGTCTTTAAATATCAACTTTTTCGTTGTCATAATAATAATCACACACACACACACACACACACACACACACACACACACACATACACACACACACACAAACATTCACACACACACTACACAACATCACACACACACACAACACACAACACACCACACACACACACAACACACACACACACACGCGCGAGCGAGCACATTCACACACACCACACACACACCACACACACACACACACACACACACACACACACACACACACACACACACACACACACACACACAACACACACACATACACACCACACACGCATCCACACACACACATTCACACACACACACACACACACCACACAACACACCACACACACACCACCGCACACACACACACATCACACACACACACACACACACACACACACACACACACCACCACGCACACATACACACCACCACACACACACACACACACACACACACACACACACACACACCACACACCACACACACACGCACGCACGCACGCACGCCGCAACGCCGACCATACCACACACACACACACACAACACACACACACACATACGTCCCATACACAAACACACACACATTCACACACACACTTACACACACGCACACACGCACGCACACACACACACACACACACACACACACACACACACCACACACACACACCACCACCACACACACACCACACACACCACGCACGCACGCACACACACACACACACACACACACACACACACATTACGTGCCCATACACAAACACACACACATTACGTGCGCGCCCATACACAAACACGCAAAGGACCTTCGGATAAGACTATACTCCGAGGTCCCCTGTGTGAAAACATATGCACAAAGATCACATACGCACGTTAAAGATCCTGTAGTCCATGACAGAGTTCGGTGGATTACAGAAACACCAAAATAACCCAGCAGTGTCAGAGTCTTCAGGATGCTGAAGTTGGACACTGTACGAAAGAAAAAGAAGAAGAAGAAGAAAAAGAAGAACACACATTACGTATGCAAACACAACACATACATTACGCGCGCACACAACACACACATTATATGCACACACACAGCACGCACAAACACACAGACATTGCGTGCGCACACACAACACACACTCATTACGTGACGTGCACACACACAACACATACCAATGCACACACTACATGCACACACACAACACGTACAAACACACACATTACGTGGGCACGCACATCACACCCAAACACACACACACATTACGTGAGCACACTCAAGCACACACATTACGTGTACACACACAACACATGCATCACGTGTGCACACACAACATACACAAACACACACATTACGTGTACACATACAACACACACACAAAATACTGTAATGGCTTATAATGATGCTCCAGCATGCTAAAATTGGGTTTAGTACAGAAGGTTGAACCGCAAGATATCGTCCACAAAATATCGTGTATCACAAGATAGAGTCCACAAGATAGATCGTCCACAAGATATCGTGCATCACAAGATATCGTCCACAAGATATCGTGCATCACAAGATATCGTCCACAAGATATCGTGTATCACAAGATATCGTGCATCACAAGATATCGTCCACAAGATATCGTGCATCACAAGATATCGTCCACAAGATATCGTGCATCACAAGATTTCGTCCGCAAGATATCGTGCATCACAAGATATCGTGCATCATAAGATATCGTCCACAAGATATCGTCCACAAGATATCGTGTATCACAAGATATCGTCCACAAGATATCGTGTATCACAAGATATCGTGCATCACAAGATATCGTCCACAAGATATCGTGCATCACAAGATATCGTCCACAAGATATCGTGCATCACAAGATTTCGTCCGCAAGATATCGTGCATCACAAGATATCGTGCATCATAAGATATCGTCCACAAGATATCGTGCATCACAAGATTTCGTGCATCACAAGATATAGTCCACAAGATATCGTGCATCACAAGATATCGTCCACAAGATATCGTGCATCACAAGATATCGTCCACAAGATATCGCGCATCACAAGATATCGTCCACAAGATATCGTGCATCACAAGATATCGTCCACAAGATATCGCGCATCACAAGATATCGTCCACAAGATACCGTGCATCACAAGATATCGTCCACAAGATATCGTGCATCACAAGATATCGTCCACAAGATATCGCGCATCACAATATATCGTCCACAGGATATCGTGCATCACAAGATATCATCCACAAGATATCGTGCATCACAAGATATCGTCCACAAGATATCGTGTATCACAAGATATCGTCCGTACCGGTTCCAGACACACAGACAGACCGACACGGTGATTCCAGTATAGCCCCCTGCCCCCACTTCATTACGGGTGGCTGGTATAAGTACACAGTAATACTTTAATTCCCCCCCCCCCCCCCCCCCCCCCTCCCACCACCACCACTTCAAAGACACCACATCCTACCCCTCCGGTCAAACGCTTGCTCGTGTCGGAGGCGACTGATGATATGATGATGATGAAGTGATGCTTTATGTCCTCAGATGTCAGTTGACATATTAGGGACAAGTTGTGACCAATGCCGAAGCACGGTGCAATAAATCTTTACGTCCACGGAAACCAGAAGGCTCGTTAGGACGGACAGCTCAGGACGTCCACCTCGACTCTCACACAGCTCCTGAACTATGAAACGACTGATGATATTGATGGTGATCGCTTTTATATAGCGCTATTTTCCGCACTAAATCAGACTCACTACACTTCTTGTTGCATGTGATTTTGAATGAGTGACTGCAGCTTCTTCTTTTTTCTTCTTTTTTTCCTTTTTTCTTTTTCTTTTCTTTTTTCTTTCTTTTTTCCTTTTTTCTTTCTTTTTTCCTTTTCTTTTTCCTTTCCTTTTTTTCTTTTTTACTTTTCTTTTTTCTTTCTTTTTTCTTTTTTCTTTTCTTTTTTCTTTCTATTTTCCTTTTTTTGTCTTTCTTTTTTTTCCCTTTCCCCCCCCCCTTTTTTTTTTTTTTTTTTTCCTTTTTTTGGGGGGGGGGGGGGGGGGGGGGTCTTTTTTATTTTGGTGGTGGTGATGGTGAAGTGCTGCTTAATGTCCTCAGATGTCAGTTGACATATTATTAGGGACAAGCTGTGACCAATGCCGAAACACGGTTCAATAATTCTTTACGTCCACGGAAACCAGAAGGCTCGTTAGGACGGACAGCCCAGGACGTCCACCTCGACTCTCACACAGCTCCTGAACTATGTTTTTTTTAATATTATTTTTTATATAGTTTTATATAGCGCCTTTCGAGTATCCATCGAAGTGGGTGTACTTATTAGAGGGAGCGGAGGGGGTGATGGGTGGGGGGGGGGGGACGGGGGATTGGCAACCGCATTTCTGGCAGTCTCAATCAGTGCTTTGTTTTGCGATAAAAATTAAAGTGCAACCACTCGCCCTACCCCACCCCACTCCCACCACAGAGAGAGAGAGAGAGAGAGAGAGAGAGAGAGAGAGAGAGAGAGAGAGAGAGAGAGAGAGAGAGAGAGAGAGAGAGAAGACAGAGACAGAGACAGGAACAGAACAGAGACAGAAAGACAGAGAGAGACAGGCAGACAGAGACAGACAGACAGAGACAGAAACAGACAGACAGACAGACAGAGACAGACAGAGATACAGAGAGACAGAGAGAGACAGAGAGACGCAGAGAGAGACAGAAAAAACTTTTCAATGATTTCAGGCCATCTGCCCAATCTCAAGGATAGAACGTTATTAATACGCATACATCTTAACATTTGCATCATAATCGTGTTGCGCGTGCGCACGCACAGAGAGACAGAGAGAGAGAGAGAGAGAGAGACAGAGACACACAGAGAGAGACAGAGAGAGAGAGAGATTAAAGCTTTTTTTACAACGTCAACAAGTCACGCTTGATAGTGTTTAAAAGCGCAACAGTTTCTCTTTTCCAGCACAGTTTGATCAGTACTGATATCTGCTGTCCATTTCTAAGTGAGTAGATGTGCATTCATTTCTATCCGCATAACGAATACGGTTACTTAACTCTATAGTAACGCCAGACTCGAACAGGAGCAACTCACTTGGCTCATTTGTTTGTCGGGTTTTGATGTAAGTGTCAAGATGTTTCAGTATTTCCAACTGAAAAGGCGGTGAGTGTAGCAATCAAGAATGTGATTATAAAAATGCTTGTGTCATTTATCGAACTTTTGACCCCCCTCCCCCCGACTCATTTGATACATGAGCTACTGGTTTTTTCTTCTTGTTGAGGTTTTGTTTCTTTGTTCGTTTTTGTTGTTGTCGGTTTTGTCTTCTTTTTTTTGTGTGTGTGTGTGTGTGGGGGGGGGGGGGGGGGGGGGGGGTTCCTCTACCATTTCCGCTCACTTTCTGGCAAAGGAAGTTTAGGTAACCAATGTGTCGTATAGACTTGTCCTCTGTGAGTGGTTCAAAACGTATTAATTAATTAATTGCTAATTACACAAGCAAAGGCTGCAGCGTGTAAACAGATTGAGTAACTATCAACCTAACAATGCTGAAATCACACACACACACACACACACACACACACACACACACACACACACACACACACACACACACACACACACACACACACACACACACACACACACACACACACACACACACACACACACACACACAACCAGTTACCCACGACACCATGAAAACTGTCAGACTGTCTGCAAACGTGTGAAAATGCATCGCGGTGTTGCTGGAGTACGGTGGTCAAGATCAGCCGAAAGAATAATTTGTTGTGATAAATTCTAACATTAATTTTCATTGTCCCGGCTATTGCCGCGTACCTTTAACTCAATACAAGCTAACTTCAGTGCAGTTATGAACAGTAGAAACATTAGAGACACCACTACCAACACCACCAACACCACCAACAACAACAAACGCTACTGGTGCGGCAATTCCAAGCAACAACTCCAGGGTGCCCGATATGTGTTAAATTCTTGTTATCCCACCTTGCGCACAAAGTTAGAAGCACCAACAATCTAAAAGCGCCACGGCTGCTGTCAAGATCATGTGTAGTGTTGCCTTCGTTGATGCGAGTGCTACTACAGTTAGGACGACGCTCACCCAGCATAAAGGACGTTTACACACGGGCGTGTGTCGTGTGTAAACGTCCTTTATGCTGGGTGAGCGTCGTCCTAACTGTCAACCCCTACAGTCATCACTTGAAACAACTCGACACAGATATTGCCGCTGTAGGCCGCCAGTTGTGATATTTGTTTATTATGCATTTGGCACACTAAGCTGTGCGACCGAATTAGAGAAAGTACCGCCTTTTGTACCAAATGTTCGAGAGACTGAAAATATTCCCCAGTGATCTCCCCTGATGACATATGCGCTTTAATCAGTTGGAATCTTTCATTTTGGGGCTGTAAACGCCATCAAGCAGCAAGACCAGACTCTCTGGTATTACGGCGCAGCGCCACGAAGAAAGGAAACAGACCAACAACACTCTGACCTACAGCGACAAATTTTTAACATGCAGAAAAGAACCGAAGAAAACAACACCCAACAACTGGGGGGGGGGGGGGGGGGGGGGGGGGGGGGAAACGCATATGGGTGCTGCCCGTTTGCGTCCATCATGGTGTATACGAAGCACCTTTACTTTCTGTTTTTTAGCCATGAAGGTCGTTCTCCTGTTCTCGCTGCTGGTCGTGGCTGCCACCGCCGCTCCGAAGGATAAACGATTCTTGATTAAAGACATCACCGACTGGTGGCACGATGTTTGGAACAAAGCGAAGAACGAATTCAACCGTATCGTCGGCGGGATTCACGGTAGTAAGTGTTCTCTCCACCAAAGCACTGGGGAACTGGTAAAGCTGTCTGTCAAAGGAAATAGCCTTCTCAAAACGTCTTCTGTCCAACAGGTCAAAGAAATCGACGTGAAATCTTAAAACCAAAGATTTCGTTTTAAAATAGCGTGTTTCCTTTTTTTGTGAATTTACAAACTGTCTTTCGTTAGTAACGATTAACGGAACTTTGGATGTACAACAACGTCAAGTGTGCTACTACTGAGTTCCACTCATCAACTATTTCGTGTCGGACTAAAGAGGTCGTGCTCACGTCGCGAAAAAAAGAAGAAGAAGCTAATCGGCTGCAGAACATCCGTGATACTTGACGGCGTATTCTGCGGCCAGTTCCACTAATCGTTACTGACGAAAGTCGGATTGAACATTGCCAAAATAAAATCAACGGAACACACACACACACACACACACACACACACACACACACACACACACACACACACACACACACACACACACACACACACACACACACACACACACACACGAAAACTAAATCTTTCCAATTTCGCGTTTGTATTTTGAATTCTTCTAGTGTACCTGTTTACAAAGGAAGGCGTTCTCATCGGGCAAAAACTTAATATGCTTTAACTCTGAAACTAGTCATCAGCCTTTTCTGTTGAAATTTCAGTTATGGAATATAGCGACTATTCAACTATTCAGATATATTCTGAAACTGACATAACTTGATATACTGTGTATCCATTGTGTTGTTGGATCTTCAGTACGGTGTTGTCGGCTTCTTCTGCGTTCCTCACAGTTTGTAGATGTTATGGGGCCCACACCCGTTTTTCGGGAGAATTAAGTAAACATGGTGCTTAACGTCCACAGAAACCACAAGGCTGATTAGGCGGGACGGGAAGAAGGGGGGAAGGGGGTATGGAGGTGGGGGAAGGGGGATAGTAATACATATACCTATCGCTACACTGTCACCACCAGAAATGACTCCTGCATTAAGATGGGCAGCGATGAGAGCCATTTTAATGTTTCATTAATTGTGAGGGACAAAGTCACAAGACAGTGTCCACAGACCACTTTTGAAGAGAAAGGAGAGCCGAAGCGGATTCGAACCGAGGTCCCTCTGCTTACCAGCCTAACGTCTTACCGCTAGGCCAAACCGGATCACAGGGGATGAATTGCGGATGTGACCTCTCTTAAACTGCCCTGCCTCTCAGGCAGCCATATTCCGACCTCTCACTCAGGTTGTCCCTCTGTATTGTAAACAAATGTTTCAGTCGACTTCGATGCCGTGGTGCATAAGCTGATTCCGCTGATAGACTCTTCAATGACGAAGACTGCCTGCTCGTCGGTGTGTGTCGGAGCGGCCGCCTCCATCCTGGGCCCTGCCGCCGTCGTCGCTGACGCCGCCTGCTCTCCGCTGTGCGATGCGTGAGTCCTTCATTCCATCCACCTTTCTCTTTGCTCCGGTATGACAGCCAACTGTGATCCTTCATTCCATCCACCTTTCTCTTTTGCTATGGCATCCAGGCGTGAGTCCCTCATTCCATCCACCTTTCTCTTTGCTCCGGTATGACAGCCAGCCGTGATCCCTCATTCCATCCACTTTTCTCTTTGCTCCGGTTTGACAGCCAAGTATGATCCTTCATTCCATCCACCTTTCACGTTTACTATGGCATGCAATCGTGAGTCCCGTATTCCATCCATCTTTATCTTTCCTCTGCTATGGCAGCCAAGCACAAACTCCAAGCACTGGTTTACGACATCCTTCCTTCAACCACTGCCGTATTTAGTTACGCCACAGGTCCCAGAAAACTGTCAGCTAAAGAGCAGTTTTTTGTTGGTGCTCACTCAGTAGTAAATTTGTTATAAAGAATTCAAATTATACCAGACATTTGTTTCAAGTTATAACTGACCACGAATGATGTTGCTTACGCCAGCTCATATAAAACCAAAAACGTCTGAATCGAGGCGGAATTCTTTTTTTACCCGGGGTGGATGCGCCTCATGTTTACGTGCATGCTTGGGTTGCTTCTACAGTCATATTAGTACCCAAACTCCAAGCACTGGTTTACGACATCCTTGCTTCAACGGAAGGTGCCGGAAAGCGATGCTCAGTCGGAGTGTGATCAGTACCCAAACCTTTCGGAGGGCGCTGACCGCGTCGGTGGACAGCTGCGCGGAGATAAGGAGTGCCTCGCCCCTTCAGTGGCGTAACTAAATCTGGCAGAGTTTGGAGGAAGGTGCCGGAAAGCGATGCTCGGAGTCAATCTCCAAGCTCTGGTTTACGACATCCTTCCTTCAAAAAGCGGTGTTCGGAGTGTGGCTCGGAGTGTAGGGGAAAAAACGTTTGGCAATACTGATAGGCCTATGAAGTTCTGTCGCCGGGAGGATCAGTTGTAGGTATTAATATTACGGGATCGTCTGGCATTCTTTCTGGTCCTGTTGGAACTTGGCAGGTATTCCGTGTTGGTGTTGCTGAGGAGTCCGTGGTGACGGTATTGTGGACGGGCTGTTATAGGCTCCTATGTCTTTCCTTCTGTTTCTTTGTTGTGGTCTATACAGCTACAGCTGGAAATGGCCCCTCTGAAATCCATACTGATTAGCATTACATGTAGACTACCTACATGAAATCCTTCAGTCTATAAAGTTGTTGATACATGTTACGTGCCGCTTGGAGGTTGGGAAACCCAGTCATGTGTCGGGTTGACTAAAACAGCTTAGAGAGCTTTGGATCTAGTGTTCATATATTTAGGCCATCATAGGCAATTAACAGTTTAGGGTCTTTTATGAAAACACACACAGAATACGGAACAACTGACTGGAGAGAGAGAGAGAGAGAGAGAGAGAGAGAGAGAGAGAGAGAGAGAGAGAGAGAGAGAGAGAGAGAGAGAGAGAGAGAGAGAGACAGAGACACGAGACAGAGACAGAGACAGAGAGACAGAGACGAAGACAGAGAGACAGGAGCAGAGCAGAGAGACGAAGACAGAGAGAGATTAGGACAGACGACAGGACGAGGCAGACAGAGACAGACAGACATGAAGAAAAGAGGAGGAGGAGGATTAGAGGAGGACGAAGGACGGGGAGAAGAAGAGAGACTCAGAGAGAATGAAGAAAGGGGGGGGGGTAATAAAGGGAGGAGAGCGAAAGGAGGAGACGGAGAGAGAAGGAGGATGACGGCGGCAGAGAGAATGGAGAAAGGGGGAGGGGGGGGGGGAATAAAGGGAGGAGAGAGAGGAGGACGGCGGCAGAGAGAATGGAGAAATGGGGGGGGGGAATATGGAGGGAGAGAAGGAGGACGCGAGAATGGAGTGTTTGCGCGTGTGTGACCGTGCGTGAGTGCGTGTGTGTTTGGCCGGGAGAAAGGGGTGCGGGGAATACAATATTTTATTTATGCATCATTTTTGAGGTTTTATGCATACATTTTTGTTGATCTATTCTCGTAAAGCGCGATGTGCTCATGTGGCAACATGGCGGCCGATGAAAACCGGCCGCGAACATTGGTGCAACTGCCCTCAGCATTCTAGCCGATGTAATACATGCACACGCACGCAGACACACAGAGGTGCAACTGCCCTTAGCATTCTAGCCGATGTAATACATGCACACGTACGCAGACACACAGAGGCGAGGGGGGGGAGGGGGGGGCTGCAAAGCATGGGACTAACAGGAGAGCCTAGTGCTGCCGCCACTTTTTTGTCTGCTGTGTGTGTGTGTGTGTGTGTGGTATGTGTCTTAATGTGTGTGTGTGTGTGTGCACGTGCATGTGTTGTGTGTGTGTGGTATGTGTGCGTGTATTGTGTGTGGTATGTGTTACAGTGTGTGTGTGTGCATGTGTATGAGTGTTTGTGCGCGCGTGAGTGTGCTTGTGAGGAGGAGAGTGTGAGTCTGCAGGCGTCTGTGTGTAATCATATAGTAGGTGGCTGTGTGTGAAATGCTTTAGTGTTGATGTATATATTTACAGTATTATTTTGTGCTTTTCTGATTGTCATGACAGTACTTGTGCTTTTCTGATTGTCATGTTGATATTGATATATGCATTATTTTATAGTACTTGTGATTATTTCAGTGTGTGTGAAATGCTTTAATATGGATGTACACATCTACAGTACTTGTGCTTCTTTTTTTTCTTCTTTTTTGGGTTTCATCCTGGCTTTTTTGTCATTTTGATACTGATGTCTGCATTTATAGTACTTCTGCTCTTCTTTTTTTTATTGTCAAGCGGATTTTGATGTTGACAATGTACAGCACTGCTGTAAATTTTTATGGGGTACAGCGCTATATAAGAATTATTATTATTATCCGAGGACATGAAGCCCCACATCATCATCATTATTATTATTCTGGTTAATTTAATAGGCCTACATGCACACACATGCACTCGCACATAGCGGTGCAACAGAATCCTTTATTAGTCACCGGGTAGCCATAACTCTACACATAGCCTACTGTCACTTCGACACAGTAAACTGCATGGAAACAAGGTCAGCGAGACCACACTGGATTGTGTCCCCTGCCACGGTGGGCCCCACTCCACTGGGTGTCCCAGTGAGAATGACATCCCCTGGTTCAAGGGTGAAGTACTGGCTGATGTACGCAATCAGGGCTGGGATGTTGAAAATCATGTCTTTGGTGCTGCCATCCTGCTTCGTGGCTCCATTCACCTGCGGGGGGAAAAAATCCCAATACACTGAAACCAATCTGTAGGGCATCACTTCAAAATCCAAGAAAGTATTGTGGGCTTCAAAGAGCCTTTGATCAGAGGTACATTGACATGGAAATAGGAGGGGAAAGGCCTTGGGGGGGAAAGAGGGGAGGGGGGGGGGGACAGGGGGTCTTAAAAGAGTGGCAGTCTCTTCTCCGGGTGGTTTTTCATTGGGAGTTCCACTGTGCCACTGAAATCATGACATATCTGGTTTAAAGGACAACTGATGGATGGCTTGCATCAGTTCAATAGATGCATCTGTCAGGTCATTCAACTACATCACAAATTGGACCATTTTTCATGACTGGCTTATCCGATCTATCCAGTTGTAAACCGAAGAACTGGAGCACCCACTCCTTTGCAATACAATGGTGATTTGGTAACATACACGCACCCCCCCCCCCCCCAACACACACACACAGAGATTAACTCCCAACCTTCAGCCACAAGTTGATGTTGTGTGGGTCTGGCACTTTCTCTCGAGGAATGAAGCTGCTGACAGGACAGGACGTATCAAAACCTTTTGCCATCGTCCATGGATGACCCTTCTTCTTGGCTTCGTCCTGAAAGTCTCTGGCAGTCATGTCTAGTGCGAGAACATAGCCACCTACATGTTCCAAGGCAGAGGATTCAGAGATGTTCTTGCCAGCTTGCTCGATGACAATGCCAAGCTCAACCTCGTGGTGGAGAGAATTGCATCCCTTTGGGATCTGAAAGTTACAATGTAGAGATGTATTATATCTATTTGGTATCATCAAAGACTCCTGTGGATGTACTGTCCTGGACATACCGGAGTCCAGTGCGAAGATCGCGTTGACAGACAAGTGGGCAAAGCACATGGCTTGCACCCTGGAAGATCTGAAAGTTGAGGACACAAACTATGGGCACAAAGCCAAGGACATCAAACAATTCCCCGCCTGGAGGAGAGAGGTGTAGAAAGAGGAATCACTTGATGACCTTCCTTGAGAGGACATGAAAGGCCCATCGTCAGACAGACCAGCACTGGAACTCTTTCAAAGGCAGTGCAGGGGAAACTTCTGAGAGATAGTGTCCAGCACATGCAGGCTTTTCTGAGCACATACATGCCATCTGTAAGTATAAGTCAACAGAACTGAACTGTCTGGCATACTTCAACTGAAGTTTTTTCCAACAGCAAGTTTGGATTACCTTCCCTGAGGAAAGCCAGCTACCAGAAAGCTGCACTACCTGGCCTAATCAGGGTCAGCCCACAGTGTCCCACTGTCCCACTGTGCCCCAGCACCATTGTGTCCCAGTCCCATTTTGCCCCAGCACTACAGTGTCCTAGTCCCATTGTGCCCCAGCACCATTGTGTCCCAGTCCCATTTTGCCCCAGCACTACAGTGTCCTAGTCCCATTTTGCCCCAGCACTACAGTGTCCTAGTCCCATTGTGCCCCAGTCCCATTGTGTCCCAGTCCCACTGTGCCCCAGCACCATTGTGTCCCAGTCCCATTTTGCCCCAGCACTACAGTGTCCTAGTCCCATTTTGCCCCAGCACTACAGTGTCCCAGTCCCATTGTGCCCCAGTCCCATTGTGTCCCAGCACCACACACACACACACACACACACATACACACACATTCAACTGCTTGTACATAAAAGTTTTACAAAGGTGTGTTGTGTCAAACATATGCAATAATATCAAATCCTTATCAACCACTGCAATATTTTGTGTTCCAAAAGAATGCTATCCCGCATTTCAATGTAAAACAACTGGCTTTTGAAACTTCATGAAACATTTAATTACAATTATTTTAGTTTACTCGTATATGGTATAAATGAGGCATATCTGACCATTTCCCTAGAGCACTGGGTCCAGTTTTGGAGACACTGCAATTAATTGGTGGCAAAAGGAATTCTATTGGAAAAAATTAGAATCAGTATACATGAGTATGTTTCATTCATTTTCTACATGCAACTGTTTTGCAAGGAAACTCTGGTATGGTCCAGAATATCCATGCCACTGTCACTGCATTTAATCAATAACAAAACAGCCTTGAACTAGTTGAAGGAAAGTAGATCGAATACCGAAATAAATCAACCTTCTGAAAGTAGCAGACGTTGGTTTCAAGTCTGGAAAGAAAGTCAGTAAAATAAGTGGGTGAGCTTTCTGACAATTAGCCTGCAAATGTGGATTTCGAGACTAGGATTTTTTGGGGTTTTTTAAAGATCAAAATACTAAATTAATATTGAAAAAGTTAATCTTCTGACAAGTAACTTAATGCATGTTTAAAGAACAGCAGGCTTATTTAAAGAACAGGTAAACCTTCCAATATTTATGGTGAAGTGGAATACAAGAACAGGACAGGTTTCTACTGGAGGAAAGTCACTGAAATACCTGAATAAACCCCACCCCTCACTCACTGAAAGGTAGGCCTAGGCCGAGGTATGTTTTAAGAAAAGGGTGGCTTTTCTTCTTTCTTTTTTACTCTTTTGTGTGTGTGGGGGAGGGGGGGGGGGGGGGAGGGGGGAGAATTCAGTCAGATGTCTAAATAAATACACAAGGGAGTTAATCAGCATTTGAAATACTTTTTTTTTTTTTTTTTTTTAAATGTCTGCATAAGCAAGTAGGTGGGTTTCAAAAACAGGATGGGTTTTCTGCAAGGAAAGTCACTCACATACCTGGATAGGTGAACCTTATGATAGGTAGGCAGAGGTGGGTTTCAAGAACAGAATAAGTTTCCTTGTGAGCAAAGTTAAATTCCTGAATAGGTGAGCATTCTGACAGGTAGGCTGAGGTGGGTTTCAAGAACAGAATAAGTTTCCTTGGAAGCAAAGTCAAATACCTGAATAGGTGAGCCTTCTGATAGGTAGGCTGAGGTGGGTTTTAAGAACAGAATAGGTTTACTTGCGAACGAAGTCAAATACCTGAATAGGTGAGCATTCTGACAGGTAGGCTGAGGTGGGTTTCAAGAACAGAATAAGTTTCCTTGGAAGGAAAGTCAAATACCTAAATAGGTGAGCCTTCTGACAGGTAGGCTGAGGTGGGTTTCAAGAACAGAATAGGTTTCCTTGCGAGCAAAGTCAAATACCTGAATAGGTGAGTCTTCCAAAAGGTAAGCCAAGGCGAGTTTTAAGAACATAATAGGTTTCCTTGCGAGCAAAGGTGAATAGGTGAACCTTCTGAAAGTTAGTCTGAGATGGGTTTCATGAACAGAATAGGTTTCTTTGCGAACAAAGTCAAATACCTGAATAGGTGAGCCTTCTGACAGGTAGGCTGAGGTGGGTTTTAAGAAGAGAATGGGTTTCTCTGGCACTGGATTCCCAAGCTCAGCTGCATGTGCCCTGCAAAAGTCCAAGTATCAAACCAAAACATTTACTTCTGCAATATATTTTTAATTATGAAAGTTGATGCATATATCAGTGTTGTCATTTATTGAATGTTTTCTTGTAATTTATTGAATGTTTTAAGTTATTGGTGAGCAGAAGAATAATGTGTGTGTGTGGGGGGGGGGGGGGGGGTGCGTGCGTGCGTGCATGCGTGTGTGTGTGTGTGTACATTGTTATTGTTAAGTATTTTCCTTGTATTTGAGTGGTTTTTAGCTCGTGTTTCATTGAGTTGTTGATGTTTTATTGTTAATTTTATTGAATGTTTTTATGTAAATGACGAGCCAGAAAGCAAATTTCTCTACACAGAGACAATAAAGTTGTATTGTATTATATTGTATTGTCATTTGTGTATGCTTGTATGCTTACTGTTCAAGACACTTTCCTTGTTGTTAAATTTGGTTAATAAGGAATCTGAATCTGAATGACACACATGTAATTAGTCAACCAGTTAACCTGTGCCAGCAATCACCATTAATCTGATGAGACCAATTCCATGGCCCACTGTCCATCAAACACCAGTTGTGGTCTCTGGCAGAGCAAGTCCTGATTAAGGATAATGTGCTGGAATACTTTACAGTGTACTGTTACCCCCAAAACAAAGTGTAAATATGTCAGTGTCACACTGTAAAGTATTCCAGCACATCATAAACCAAGTTTTGTATTTTATTCTGAAGATATTACATTGTAGTTTGTACTAATTTTTGTTCATTTCCTGGGTATGTGAATTTGAATTGCTGCCCACACAAAATAAAAACAAGATACAAATTGTACCATGGTTGTACTGTCTATCCTAATTCATTTCTAATATACAGGATACCTTTATTAATCTATAGCTGAAATTAAATGGAATAAAATGCATCATATTAGATACAGTCGAGACATAGCACCACTGACCCATGTTCTTGCTCTTCCAAATTACAATCCACTTGCATAACAGGGCTCCCATTCACACACAGTCTTCCATTTTACCCCCACCTTGTTGCTCCTCCCCCCCCCCCCCCCCCCCACACACACACACACACCCCCACTCACCACCACCCTGACCTTGTCCCTACACCCTCATTTCCAGCTGTTGCATGTTGTGCTTATCTGCCTGCTGGTTGATTGTGTGTCTGAATGGCCATTGGAATGAATGACTGTGGGTATTGCAGGTATTGTGCAGAATTTCTGTAAAACAACATCTGTTCCTGTATGAGCTCAACAGAAAAAGGTAGGTCACCCTGCTTATCTCACAAGTACCTGAAGCAGGTTCCTACATTGCAGGTATGTAAACCTGCATAATATAAACAGGCTTCAACAAATACTTTTTTTAAACAGGCTTTTCATCCAAACCAGTATTCTTCAATTATTGTGGTGTGTGTGTGTGTGTGTGTGTGTGTGTGTGTGTGTGTGTGGTGTGTGTGCACATGCGTGCATGCATATCTGAATGTGTGCAGCTTCCTTTTTTTTCTTCTTCTTTTTTTTCTGCTCTAAACCAAGCCTACTACTTTGGCAGAGTTTTATGTTAGAGAAATTATTCTAATATGCATGTTGTGTGTGTGTGTGTGAGACAGAGAGAGAGAGAGAGAGAGAGAGAGAGGGGGGGAGGAAGACAGATAGACAGAGACACTGAGTCAGTGAAAGAGTGACTATGGTGTTGTGTGTGCATGCCTGCATGGTGCATTTTTGTCTAGTAGTAAATTGTACTTATTTCATAAAGTTCAAACTTGATCTTTACAATAACTGGAACACAAGTTTGCCATGTTTAGCCAGAGGATAGGCCAACAACCTCTAAAGAAGTCAAGACCAATATGAAGACAAGGCTGTTGCATGTTGTGTTTATCTGTGGGTACAAGATACAGTCAAGACATAGCACCGTTGACCCATGTTCTCGCTCTTCCAAATTACAATCCACTTGCACAACAGGCCTCCCATTCACACACAAACTGTCTTTGGTAAATGGTAGTGATAGCATCCGCGCTTTTTCATTCTCATCCTTCATACAACAAAGCCCATTATATGTATGATGAACAAATGAAGTCAAAGGCAGATAGCCCCCAATCCTGATTTGCTAACAAGTCCAGCCTTCCTTCCATATATTTTTATATATATATATATATATGCATGAGTCATCAAAAGGTTCCAAAATAGTTATCAGATAGCTACCCTGCTCAGTCAGAACTCTGCCCCTGTCAAAAAGTGAAATTCACCACGCTGGATAGTGGATGTGTTAACAGCTGTCGCAGCTGTGCTATACATAATAATTATGAATCATAAGGTGCAAGTACATGCTGCAACTACCTGTGGGGGATGTGCTTGAAATGATAAATTTATTATGGTGGTTAAAATATTACAACCTATAATAAAAAGTACATACGATATAACATTTGAAATGATCAACCACATATACTGGTACTGACAGGAAGTCTAACGTGAACATCAACCGAATCTTGTCAGCAGTTTCCTCTTGGAAACTGGAGTCAATGGTCAAACCGTATCAGCTGTACTTTACTGGTACTCTCCAACATCCACGGGGCGACTCTGCTGGCGATAAGTTCATTCACATTTTTCGTCGTTTTCATGTAAAAACTCAAGTAATCATCTGGTCGTTGTCGTTGTGCGTGGCTGTCACTGCTGTCTAAAGGTGAGGTAAAGCCACGGTCATTTTGACAAAACGAAAACAGCCTACCCATAGTTTCTTCCAATGCAGATGATCTTCTTGCCAAGGTCACGAAACTTCGCTGCTGCAGACATCTTACAATTGTTCCAGACAACTTGCTGAGAACAAGCTACTGTAATACTACTTCTTTAAAGTCTAAGGTGAAGCAGCGAGCGGCTGGCTACCAGCATCAACAACCCACATGAAACGCTCGAACTCTGCACAGGTCAAAGGTAAACTCAACAGAGTGACCTCCCTTGGAATCTAAAAGTCGTCTGCTCCCCAAGAAAATTTCATCCTATCACGTGAATTAAATCAAAGTAAACCCAGTGAAACAATGGATTTTTGCTTTTCCAGTTCTTCTGTGTACGACCTCAGTGCGAAGACGGGTTAACTGGGGCTGTGTATGTTTTACATACATTGTGTTGTATGCCTCTATGTACATCTGTGTTTTGTGGATGGCAAACTGGCGTTGTCACATTTTTGTTTACACTGCTATTCCGATTTGATGTTGGCCATTTGCAAAGGATTAAAGTTATGGCTGCCTAACTCTTCAGTAACTGTAGTGAAAGGAAAAAAATCTCAAGTCTACACAGAAATGTGAGTCTGGCAATATGTGACTTGCATACAGGTCAACATGCACTGTCTTAAAAATAAATAAAAGCAAAACATGGAGAAAAAATAGTTCTAATAAGTTTATTCACAAAATATAACATATACCATCAGTTCTCCATCATGTACCACATCACATTTCTGGATATCATACTCTACAATATTCTGCATAACATACACATACACTGACACATCACACACTGATACACACACGCACACACACATCAGTTCTCCATCATGTACCACATCACATTTCGGTATATCATACTCTACAATATTTTGCATAACATACACATACACTGACACATCCCACACACACACACTGACACACACACACACCACACCAAACAAAATCTTGCACATGCATACAAACACATGTACACACACACACACACTTCCTCTGTCATACAGGATCATAGTTTTGCAGAGCAACCAGTCGATGAGGAGGAAAATGCTCACGGCACAATGGACATTCAGCCTGCAACAAAACAAACTGCTTATGCCAACAGCACAACAGCCAAGCAATAACTCTATAGCATCATACAGTATGGCTGAATCTTAAGCCAAACTGAGATTATGTGCATGTAGCATATACACACAATAATTCTGTTTGGTTTCCAGTTTAGCGGCCCTACAGTGGGGACTGCGGATGCAGAAATTAAGGTACCCTCCATTAAGAACCCAGAGCTGACATACGTCTTCCCTGTAAAGCCTGGAGTAGGTCAGAATACAGCCATGCATGTTTTGCCCAATACCAGGAATTTCTTCCTTGCCCTAATTTCTACTTTCCTGGTGCATTCACCAAATCCTCTCCCTACTTTTTAACCATTTTAGTTTTGGCTAATGCAGTTTACCATTTGGGCCTGCTGAATAAAATTGGTCACCATGCTCATAATCACAAGCAATTTCAGCAGGTTCCTGTGGTGAGTGCCTATGAAATATAAATAGGTACCAAAACAGACGCTATTGTACATTGATGGGTAGACAAGTCAAGTCAAGATACTTTAATCATCCCTCACAGGGCTATTCAACTAACTACTAAAGGCTCATTAATTTAAAATCAACATGTAAAAAGAACATTAGAGCAATGTCAAAAGCATTTAAATTGATAGTAATAAACAGACATACTGGATAAAAGATATATATTTAATAAAAATCCATAATACAAATTATCACAGCAGAAAACATATCCCTCTTGCCCACCTCCCCTGAACACCCACACATATACACACCCACACCCACACACATACTCCTCACCCAAGCTACATACACACCCCACTACTATCATCAACCAGACACACTCACACATTGCTGGATCCATACATACAACTCAAACCTAATCAGACAGCTACCCTTGTCATGTCTGACAGATGCTTGTTGCAATGCTGTAACAATGAATTAGACAAACTTGGGATTCGGTGATGTGAACTGGTGTAAAACAACTTAAGCATCAGAGAACAGTGAACTCAAAACTGGGGTGAGGTTCACTTGCAAGGAATGTAAAGAGAAGGTTTTTGGAATAGAGATCTTAAAAGCAGAGTGGTTTCTCACATGGGTGGTTTCCCATCCGTGGTTCCCACTCCACTGTGTTTGGACCCCAGTAGGTGAACTGGCCAGATCTCACTCTAGTCCAGTAAACTTGCTACCAATGCAGCGCTCAAAGGTTTAGGTGGAGAGGACGCTCAAAGCTCACTTCTAATGATAAATTTTGCAATAGTGTTTGGGGATTTTCTTCAGTAGACTAGTTCACTCCCCCATCCCCACCACTACCCCCACCCCAATGCTTTTAAGCAGTACACGCCATAATAAACACCTGTAGTAACTACACATGTAACACTTGCAGTTACTAACATAATGTAACATGAATAACAAATCTCTGTAGAGTTAACCAAGATCATGAATGCTCTTTAACAGGACGAAACAAACAAACAAAAGATCAACAAATGGATAAATAAATCACCAAAGAAGTGAATGATTTTTGTTTTTGTTTTTTGTTTGTTTGTAACTTATGTACTTGCCTTTTGCTGACACCACTGATGAATGCAGTCCCAGCAGAAGAGATGTCCACAAACGGTCAGCGTAGATCGTCTGCGGGGTCCCAGACACAGTGAGCACTTCAGGCTGGGGTGAAGGGCTATGCTGTCATCCAACACCCTGATGCAGACAATGGGTGTCACTCCATCTTTGATCCTCTCGAGCTTACGTTGAATTATTATACGTTTAATATGAATTCTATTTACTTACATGTTACAGTGATGGTATGTTTCAAAGCAAGTTTCATTGTACAGGACAATAAAGTATTATCTTACCTCATCTTATATGGCACAAAGTCTCAGATGCAGTGCTGCAGACTTAGTTAGATCTGACTTATGCATTAATGGAACCTGTCTTTTCAAAGTATATTTTGTCCAACAGGTAAAACAGATCAAATTAATTTGTTCATGCCCTCTTGATTCTATATTGAATTTCTCAGCTGAGGTTTCAGAGTAGCAGTTAGCAGGACTTGATCAAACACTGTCAAGTGTCAGGGCTCATCTGTTGCAGGCCATGGCTTCTTTGAAATCTGGCACTTACAAGTTACATCACCCAAGCAATAAGATCAAGATGCTGTAGGTAGCCATAAGCCCAGCTGTGACACCTGACTAATGGTGTTTTATACATTCAGTCCTGCTAATCATCACTCAACACAACTCACAAAACTCAGTTTCTAAATTCAAAATAAAGTCAACAGAGTATTTTAATCCCTTCACAACCATGATGTCATTTGAAAACAACCATTAAAAATGTATAATTCAAAATCCTTTAGCCTTTTACTTTTCTTTTTTGCACTGGCAGGTGAAAGGATTTTCATCAAAATGCATAGCATTAAAAGTAGATGTGATATAGAGCCAAAAAATATACTGTTTGCAGGGATGTTCGGGCACTTTCAGCCTGGAAAGTTTACGTGCTGGGGCAGTGAAGGGGTTAAAAGAAAGTCCCTGTTGGACAAAAGATGCTTTGAAAAGGCTAGTTCTGTTAAAACTTGTTGCAATACAAACACAAGATGCGTGGCTTTTGCTCTTTTTCCTGCTTTGGACCTTACATTTGGAACTTACGCCCCCTTGACCTCAGGCATTACTCAACTCTTTCCTCCTCTAAAGTTAAAAAGTGTGCTCTTTTTACAACACTTCTAACCCAGCTAAAACCAGTATCCAGTTTCCTCACCTGTGTGTGTGTGCGTGTGCGTGTGCGTGTGTGTGTGTGTGTGTGTGTGTGTGTGTGCTGGTGTGTGTGTGTGTGTGTGTGTGTGCATGCATGCATGCGTGCATGCATGCATGAGTGTGTGTGTGTGTGTGTGTGCACGTGTGTGTGTGTGCATGCGGTTTCAAGGTGTCGTGAACATTACGGGTCATCTAACACCCTGACAAAATATGACGATGATTTTAACACCATCCATACTGAAGCAGCCCAAGGAAAAACAAGATGGAGAGAAAATGGATTTTGAGGGAAATGTAAGAGTGAGAAAAAAAAGACACTGGCATTCATTTCAAATGACAGTACAGTAATTATTTGAAAATGGTGATTTAAGACATTTTCAGAAACGCTGTAAGGATCTGGATCCCTTGGCAACTGTGGGAGTGAACTTACAAGCCTTAGTGCAGAGTTAAAAAATGCCCTCAAACCCAACTTTTTTCAAGGCATAACTTCAGCTTCAGTCCTCTCTGCAAAGACCACACAGATGCATCAAACACAACACAATCCAAGTGCTGCATTAGGGCATTAGGTTTTACTGCTACACACACACACACAAAAACACTATGCAAGATGGCTCTGGAGGCCATATAATTTGTCAATAATGTTGCTAATTAGTGTACTCACTAAAAGGAACTATTATTTTGTGGATGTGCTCATATAGGGACACAATGTCTGTGCTCTTGTGGCTGGCAAATTATACCATGTACCACACACCTGGCAGTCAGTTCGTGCTATATATCTTACTGCCACAGGAGGTGTGGGGTCATAGTTCAGGAGCTGTGTGAGAGTCGAGGTGGCCGTCCTGGGCTGTCCGTCCTAACGAGCCTTCTGGTTTCCGTGGACGTAAAGCTATATTGAACCATGCTTCGGCATTGGTCACAGCTTGTCCCTAATATGTCAACTGACATCTGAGGACATTAAGCAACACTACCTACCTACCTACAGGTGTGGGGAAAATGTATCGCCAAGTGATGGAAGCAACAGCAAAAACAAAAACTGCCTTCAAGATTGCACAGATACATACATGCCTCTGCTGATGTCCACAGTTCTGTCTGTGTTCCTGTCTGCCGTCTTCAAGGCTGAGTAAATCTGGATGGCAGCACTCACCATCAACTGGGCCAAGCTCAGGTAACCCAGAAGCTGGAAGGGGCGAGAGAGTCCAGAGTTGTCTTGCTTGGACATGAAACGAATCTGGAAGAAAATAAATCTTTAGAAATAAAATGATCACATAAGTCACAAGCGATACTAACAACAGTAATCACCATCACATAATTAGTCACAAAAGGAAAATATAAATACTTAGAGATACGGGTAGTAATAATAATAATAAGCATTAATAATAATATTTAAAAATTATCGAAAATTAAGATAATGATAGTTATTAGAAAATATATAATCTCATGTGACAATGCAAGGTGAGAATTTGAACATTTACAATAACAAAAGAAATTCAATTATCCTAACAATAGCTATACAAGAAATATGAAATTTGTTACAGATAATTGAGACCAGCATCAACTCTTTGTTTACATGTTGCATTCAGTGTTGAACAACACATAAACATCTGTATCATAATAGCTCTGCTGTTGTATGGAGCAAAATTACACACAAAATGTGTATTTATGCATGTTAGCTTGATGCACTTGCTTGAGGATACAACATGAACAGCATCGGTGGCAAAAATGAAACTTGGACTCCAAAGCACAGTCAAGTTTGCAACAGGAAATATGCACAGATTTCTCATTTTCTTCTGATCATGAATACACTGCCCATAACTTCCACATAAGTTATGAAGTTACTACCCAGTTACATTCAACACCCAAGCCAATCTCATTCCCAACCACCCTAACCCCCTTCCCCCAACTCATCCATATGCGGCCTTTGCATTACATGCAACAAATCTGTAGTATCTTGCAGAGGACTTACATAGTGAATACCAGTAACACGTTTGGCCAGATGGTAAAAGATGCCCTGAATATAAAACAGAGAGAGGTGCAAGCGGTGAATCAGAGTAGCAGCCTGCCGCAAAATGGGTATAATCTGGAGCAGCCTGTCTCGCTGTGGGCCTGTGAGAGGGACCGGAAAGGGTTCCGCTGATTGAAGTTGCCGTTCCAGCTTGCCCAGTGCAAGGTGGAGAAGATACGGTGTGCACACTTGAAGTGCAATCATCATCCCTCTGCTCTGAAAACAACAATGACAGGCAGACACTGCATGAAAACTGCAAAGTTGCAGTACCACAGAGGTGAATCATCATATGAAATTATTAAATAAAACAGTGTCAAAAGACTGATCAGGAGAAGGGTGAATGATTAAAAAAAACTCAACAGTTCTTTCCCTCTGTGCACAACGCTTTGGGGAAGTGTTTTATAATGGTGGTTGACATTATCCACAGATGAGTCCAAAATAATGTTCTGTGGAAAAAAAAATGGACAGGTCCTGTTTGTACTGTAACATCCAAGAATATTTTGAAGCATGTAATCTGGTTCCATCTGAAGATAAAACGTGCTTAGTCTGGACAGTCATTTAACACATAGTGTATGACCAAAACATTTCCAAAGGTTAAAAGACTTAAGAATATAATCCCTCCTCCAGCATGTTCATTGACATCATCAATCAGTCAATCAATATCTTTAGATTATTGCCACGTGCCAAGTAAAATACACATGCACATGGAATGAGGCATGGTGTTGAAAGCATTCATAATCATACACTCATTCACAATAACATTAACAGGTTAACAATGCACATACCATAATAATACGATGTTGTCACAAAACAACTGGTACTATTTGTGGCATCTAGGTACTCTGCTTGGAGTTGCCCCTTTACATTCTGCACTGCAGACCTCTGTCACAATGAACTTCTCCAAACTGCTGATTTAAAAAAATTACACTGAGTACAATGTACAATCGTACAATGTATTATACCAGTTTTGACGGGAGTGAGCGTCTGGAGCCATCTACCATGATGACGTTGACGTACTCCTCTCCCACCGTCTGGTAACCTGCAACATGAGCATGAAATACAGTGCATTGTATTTTAAAAGCAAATGAAATTATTAGTTTTCTGTTGACATTTGTGTAATCTTGATCTAGTTTCAATTTTTCACACACAGAAATAGTTCTGACAGCTTTAATAATAGTTTAAAGCTAAAAACATATAGTGGATGTTAACAAGTTATTTTTGAATTATGAAATGAATGAAAATGTGAAGGTTGGGAATTTGAATGAAGCAATACACAAATGGAGAAGAAGAAGAAAATCAACCAATATATAAATAAATGGACCAAGCAACAAACTGACTGATTCAAGAAGGAGTTATTAGCAATTGTTTGAACTCACAAACCAACAAACCTATCACTCAAACAGTTGAAGAATGAATTAAAACTAGACAAATGATTGCACAAATCAACTAAGTCAAGAATGATTTAATAAAAATCATAAATTCCCGAATGCACCAAGGAAAACAAACTGATCAACTGAAGAAACTAAACAGAATCACATGTGACATGTGCGCTGTATGTCTGCTCAAGGGCAGAGAATAGCGCTATATAAAAGCAATGACTAATAACAAATTAATCAAATATTTCAAGGTGCTTTTGCTGAAATTTCGCTTTCAAAATAGCAGGCAGTTGAAACTAGAGCATTTCAATTTCTGCAAATGTTTAAAATTATTGAAAAGAGAACTGTTTGCTGATTTCCCCGAAGTATAGTAGAAACCTTTCAAGATAAAGTATACAGAACAACCAAAATTACTTCTTACGCACACAGCTTTGTCTGAGACTGAGCCCACTACCAGTATATGATCTACACAACCTCTTCTCCCTGCTGCTTCACAGCAGCCAGGAAATGGGACAGACCTCCCTGTGCTAAAGGGAGCAAGGTTTATGATAAACACTGTCCCTCACAGATTGAAGACTCCAGGTCACACACACACACACACACACACACACACACACACACACACACACACACACACACACACACACACTCATACACACACACACGCACATCACACACAGACACAAACGCACATCACACACAGACATACACAGACACACACGCACATCACACACAGACATACACAGACACAGACACACACACACACACACACACACACACACACACATGCACACACTTGCACATCACACACATATATATATACATACAAATAGAAAGACAACAGCTACAGATTGCATGACCTAAAATGTTATCCTGCAAGGGAAAGTTATAAATATTCACAAACCACCAAAGGTAGTCAGCAGGAAGTAGCCAACATCAGACAGCACATCCAACTCTCTCCGCCATCGCATCCATCTCAGGGGACCTGCAATATAATGATGTTATTGTTAAGATTATATAAGAAGCTGGCATGGCCAAGTGGTTCAGACCCTGCACTTGGGATGAGGAAGTGGCGGGTTCTGTTTTTAAATAACTGAATAAGGAAAGGAAAGTAACAGAATTAAAATCTGAGCATGCTTATCCAGCAAAAAGAGCAGATGAACTTTCAAAAAATATTCCAATGATTATGAAAACCAGAAATGTGTTGGCCTACCTTAGCAACAACAACAACAAACAATAATAATAATATAAAATCTTGCATTGCCATTAGTTTCTTATAAAATCAAGCTCATCTGGTACAAATTGCCCCAAATATCAAATAGGTACTATGAAACATCCTGGCAAAAACTGGCGTGAAATATCAAAAATGACTGGATGCAAAACACCAATGTACAAAAATGTACAAAATTTACAACTAGAATATCATTAATATTATAACAATAATGATGCCAGATTTTTCGGGAGTGTGTCACTGTTGATGACACTGCCTGGCAAAGGACTGCTTTTCCATGTGCTGTGGTAGACTGCTATTAAATGACAGATGAGACTGCCTGTTGAGGCAGCCAACAAACGAACAAAAGCGTTCGATTTGAACAAAATGGGGGAAATAAAGCACACACACACACACACACACACACACACACACACACACACACACACACACACGCACGCACACAGCACACACACACACACGACACACACACACACACACACACACACACACACACACACACACACACACACACACACACACAGAGACACACACAAACAAACCAGACACCTGCTATACTCTGAACAACGTCTGCAACCGATGAGCGGAAGAAAGAGAGATAAAAATCATCTTTCTGGTGCGACCGCACTATTTCCGCTGTCCCTGCTGGGCGAAACATGATGACAGATGAGTTCTGCAAAATCCTGAAACTTGAGTCCAAGTTCCAAGCCTGAAAACAGACCAGTGCACGTAGGGGGAGTAATTCATTTGTGACGTGCGTTCTCTCCCCTGGTCAAGGTAGATAACGCTAGGTGACTTTCACAAAACGTGCGTTAGTTTTTGGAAACTGGTTTTGTGGTAAATTCGTCAAAGTAGTCTGTCATAACCATGTTACTATTGAACTTTAGTGTTCTTAGGCCTTTACTGCGTTATAGAACGCTGTGTTATAGAAGGTTGTTGCGTTTGGAATGCCGTGAACGGAGTGTTTGTGGTGGTCTGTTGGGAGAGGCAGTTATATGCAGACGACAAATTTTGACATCGGGCATTTGCCAGAAGAGTCTGAGCACCGGGCGGGCCGACAGCCTGGAGAAGGAAAAGGCAGCTAAGGAACAAAACAGCGACCATACAGACGAGAGTGTACCTCTTATTGTGAGGCTTTTGCACCAAAACCGTGCACAGAAAAAACAGAAGGAAAGTCAATCACAGAGCCTGTCGATAGACCAATTGCAGAAGACTCTTGAAGACATCAAATGGGACACAGATGCGCGCATCCAGAAACATAACGTTGAAGAATTCAGTCAAAATGCTGAGGAAGAAATTGAAGCAGCTGATTATGAAGATTATGCTCGTGATACTGATCTATCAGAAATGATTTCCATTGAAGACATCTTTCTTGATGATGACGTTCCTCGAGCTCGAACAACCCACCCTCGAAAGAAACGGAGACAGAAAGTTAAAGGAACTCCTGATCCTACCATCCCAGTGAGTGACGTTCCTTGTTCTGGTTGTGGGGCAATGCTTCATTGCCAAGACCCCATCATTCCAGGTTACCTCCCCAGCGAGAAGTTCAAGTGTTTGACTCGAGAGGACATGCGCACGAGCATGTGTCAGCGTTGCTTCCTGATCCAGGCCTACAACATGTTCCTCAACATCAGAGTGTCAGCAGAAACATACCCACAAATTATCCAGAAGATCAAACACTCCAAAGCCCTTGTGATGGTTGTGGTTGACCTCTTTGACATGAAGAACAGTGTCTACAAGGACCTCTTGAAATACATTGGGACCAACAGGCCATTGTTCATTGTGGGAAACAAGGTGGACATGATACCCATGGACAGCCCAAGGTATCTGGAACGCACCAAACAAGCCTTGCTTGAAGTGTGTGAGGCAGCTGGATTGAACCCTACAGGGAAGAACATCCGGCATGTGTGTCTGGTCAGTGCCAAGACTGGGTACGGCATTGAGAACCTTGTCACCAAACTCATGATCTCGTGGCAGCTCAAAGGTAACAGATTTGGTGAAGTATCCTGAAATAAAGTGAGGCCAGCAGTGTTGCTTTTTGTAAAAGGAATTAAAGGAATTCAAAATGCTGCTAAGCACTGTGCTAGATTTTAGCATAGATCCATGATCATGGTCATGCAAGGCAAATATCTGTGTATGAAGTATTTTGTCCAACACTCTCTGTATGGCTGTCTATTTGTTCGTATGTTTGCATAATCTGTAGTCTGTACATGTATGTATTATATATATTTGTATAATAATATGTCTATTAATATTATCCATTGTTGGAACAGCTATACTGAGTACTGACGTGTTCTATGTAATTGTGTTATATTCATTATAGTGAGAAGAAGAAGAAAAAGTCACACACACACACACACACACACACACACACACACACACACACAACACACACACACACATACACACAGTGACACATACACACACAGAGTTTTCTTTTTCTTTTTTTCTTTTTCTTAGATCTGTTTATTTGCAATCAGTTCAGTGCATGATTATGAATTTCTGGTGTCTGCACATGGGGAAGGCAACCTCTGAGGAGTTAGTGTAAATCAAATGTTGATTTGGAAGAACTGAAAGTGTTTCATCCTGCCTCAATAGGCTAAGCACAGCTTCTTTCACAAGACAGTCTAATTCAGTGCAGTCAGTATAAATCATTAAATGTTGATTTGGAAGAAGTGGGAAAATAAAATCTTTTCCTGTCTTAATACTCACTCTTAGTTTTAACCAGGGCAATTTCACTGGACTGGAGTCAGCTCAGCATGCTGGATAAGTCACAAAGTCTGTGCTGAATGTTGCAGTGATAGCAAATTACTTGTATCAGTATTGAATATATATTCTATTACACAGTATTAGCTGACAATCTTCTTTTTTTTAAATATAAATTGTAAACATATCACACACACACACACACACACACACACACACACACACACACACACACACACACACACACACTCACTCACTCACTCACTCACTCACTCACTCACTCACTCACACACCACACACACACACACACACACACACACACACACACACACACACACACACACACACACACACCACATGTTACTTTGTCAGTTGGCTGACAGTTACTAGTAAAATACTATTGTTGTTTCAGGCCATGTGTATGTGGTAGGCAGTACCAACGTTGGCAAGTCCACTTTGTTCAATGCCCTGCTCATGTCTGACTACTGCAAATCTGTGGCCCGTGGCTTCATCAACAGAGCGACTTTGTCTGTCTGGCCAGGTAATATATATATATATATATATATATATATATATATATATATATATATATATATATATATGATACATAAGTTTTAAAACCAAACTGGTAGGTTTGGAAACCAAAAAAATAAAGCTTCTGGATCTGGTCTGGCTAAAGCATGTAATTTTACAGCAACATCATTTCGCCCATAACTTTTACCATTTCAGTTAGGCTCTTCAGCAGTGAGCAGAAAAGGTTCTCGTCATATAGATATGTTCCTATTTCCTGTGACTTTGTATTAAATTTAAAGGTAGTACAAAGTTCTACTAATGAATCAGTGAGTTGGTGGGCAGAGTGAGAGCACTCGCTCTCAAAAGCTAAGTTGAGCGCAATCAAGGGTGGTCACCACATGGATGGGTGACCATGGCATTATGATTTTGTGCTACACTTTAAGTTTAAGCCAGATCCAAAATCTCCCCACAGCCAAATTCTGTGCAGACACTACAAAAGTCCTTTGGATAAGGCTCATATGCTGGGGTCCCCTGTGTGTGTTATGTATGGATGCAGACATCACATGCACATGTTACTTAAACTAGAACTTTAATAGGGCCTGTAGTCCATGTCACAGTTAAGTGGATTATAAATGGAAACACAAAAACCACCCTGATCTGATGGGAGACCACTTGTTGAAACTGAAAGACCACCCTGATGAAAGACCACCCTGATGAGAGACCATCCCTCTTTTATGATCACTTTCATTTGAAACCTTTCCCTTCCTGTTTCTCAGGACCACCCCTCCTTTAACTGATCACTTTTGTTTGACTTTTAGTGTGTCTGTGGCACATTCTCCTCAGCAATGTTTTGAAGTCTGCTTACTGCAGAACCCCACTTTTGAGACCACCAGAAAAGTCTGGTAAGAGTGGTCTTAAAATGGGGTTGTCTTTCATCAGGTGCATATTTATTTGTTATCTGGTTGCATGATAGTGGACACAGTCTCGAAGGAAGGTGTTGTACCGTGGTTCTTTGTCTCGAAGGAAGGTGTTGTACCGTGGTTCTTTGTCTCAAAGGAAGGTGTTGTACCGTGGTCCTTTGAAAGGGGTTCATTAACATAAAAATGTAGTCTAAGGGAAAGGCTTCAGAAGACTTGGACTTGGTGAGAGATTTATTGACATGGAAATATGATGGCAAAGGAGGATGTACCTTTGGTGGAGTGTAGGTCTTTTACTGAATTGCATGCCAGGTGCAAGCAACTCCAGGCAATTCAGGTCTTTGTTACGTTTATGCAACATATTTCAAGTGCTGATTAACTCCCTGTTTGTTGACACCGGTTTCAGAGTGGTCTTAAAAGAGGAGTGGTGTTTTGGTCAAGGAATCATTAACTTGGACTGTATAAAGGGGACAGGTTTGGAGAAAAAAAAAGTGATCTTAAAAGACAGGTGGTCTCCCATCAGGGCTTCCGTAGTACTGGCATTCAGCGCAAGTGTGACATTTGTTGCTGTGATTACCTTTTCCCCACAGGGACCACGCTGAATTTGGTGAAGTTTCCCATTGTGAACCCAGCCCCCTGGAGACTGGCACTGCGCTCCAAGAGGTTGAAGAAAGATGAGAAGAAGTTTACAACAGAAGAACTAGTGAGGAAACTGCGACTTTCAGAGCTGGGCAGCTTCAAGGCAGCTGTGTTGACAGGTTAGGAGATGGTTGCCCAGGCATTCTCTGATTTTTGACAGGTGTCAGATAGTATTTGATTGAAAACCTTTGATGCAGTAGTATTCTCTCTATCTCTCTGTCTGTCACTCTGTGTGTGTGTGTGTGCGTGTGTGTGTGTACATATATATATATATATATATATATATATATATATATATATATATATATATATATATATATATGCGCCAACGTTCATTTCCATAGCTGAAGGTCAAAAATCAGAATGGAGGTGACTGGGTTTTCTGTTGTTGTTTCCTTACAGGTCATGTAGGTCTGACAGATTTCCGCAGTGCCAAGAAGATAGCAGAAGATGCAGCCAAAGCAAATGAGCTGATGTCTGGCCAGGAGGTGATCAGTTTCAGCCAAGACAAGGAGGGCTTTGTGCAAGAAATCTCTGGTCGCCACAGACTGGGCCCTGGGCCTAAGGGTGATGACTACAACCCAGATGCCTTGCAGATGTACTGGTGCAACGACACCCCTGGCGTTGTCAACCCTCAGCAGGTTAGTGCCCTGGCATTGTCAACCCTCAGCAGGTTAGTGCCCTGGCATTGTCAACCCTCAGCAGGTTAGTGCCCTGGCATTGTCAACTCTCAGCAGGTTAGTGCCCTGGCATTGTCAACCCTCAGCAGGTTAGTGCCCTGGCATTGTCAAACCTCAGCAGGTTAGTGCCCTGGCATTGTCAACTCTCAGCAGGTTAGTGCCCTGGCATTGTCAACCCTCAGCAGGTTAGTGCCCTGGCATTGTCAACTCTCAGCAGGTTAGTGCCCTGGCATTGTCAACCCTCAGCAAGTACGTATTTGATGCAAAATAGCTCAGTGGTTAGAGTGCCGGACTCGTGATTGAAAGGTTGCGGGTTCGAATCCCAGCAGGAGTGGTGGGAGAGTTTTCTTCTCCACGGTCAACTTTCTGTGCTGATTCTTATTTCGGTATCCGTTCCACCCCCGTGTTACCGCAGTAGCACGTAAAAGATTCCAGTCATTCTGCCAAAAGTGCAGGTGGCAGGTTACAGCTAAACACGCATACACCCTACCTGTGTGGCTTTGAATGAAGTGACACTAACCTGGTGCATGGTTGAATGGTGTATACAGAACTTGCACTGAAACGGCAGCATTTCACATGGCACCAGCCATGCAACAACCACAGAGTGCTACCAGTACACCACTTCCGTGGATATTAATAATACACGCTATAAAAGGATACAGTCACTCTTTCAGAATCACATGCGACATGTGCGCATTGAGTCTGATCAAGAACAGAGAATAGTGCTATATGAAAGCTATGAATAATAATGATAATAGTGACCTGGCATTGTCAACTCTCAGCAGGTTAATGCCCTGGCATTGTCAACCCTCAGCAGGTTAATGCCCTGGCATTGTCAACCCTCAGCAGGTTAGTGCCCTGGCATTGTCAACTCTCAGCAGGTTAATGCCCTGGCATTGTCAACCCTCAGCAGGTTATGCCCTGGCATTGTCAACCCTCAGCAGGTTAGTGCCCTGGCATTGTCAACCCTCAGCAGGTTAATGCCCTGGCATTGTCAACCCTCAGCAGGTTAATGCCCTGGCATTGTCAACCCTCAGCAGGTTAATGCCCTGGCCTTGTCAACCCTCAGCAGGTTAATGCACCACAACATATGGAAAAATACTGGGGTCTGGAAAGCCATGGCATAACTGGGGCTATGACTTGTCTGCAGGGTGTTCATTGACTCTTTGTGGAGTGTCCATGGACCAGAATATTCTCCGCAGATCCAGCTCTGCATTCTTTTTCACCTGAACTGTGTGAATCAGTAAGCTGGCTTCCTTTGCAGTCAGTCACATCACTTCACATTTTATGTATATGATCCACCAGGCCAGCAGACAACATTTTGTGTGTAATCTGAATGATATTCTTTTCTTCTACAGATCATCAATCTTTTGGAACCAGAAGAGCTGGTGACCATTCTGCCCAAGACTCGAGTGCAACCCCAGTGTGTGATTGTCAGACCTGGGCAGGTTCTGTTTGTTACCGGTATGGGTCGCATCGACTATGTACAGGTCAGTTGGCTGTGAAATAGTCTTCTTGTCTTCTATCACTGAGAATTACCTGTCATAATTTGGATCACTCTGCTACTGTTATGTGTTATGTGTGTGTTTCCACATCACCAACTGTGAGGTCTTTTAAAACAATTTTTTTTTAAATCAAAAGGTAGGTAATAATTGGATTTTAACATCCTGTCAACTATGCAGGGTGATTCAACTCAGTCATGTAAGCAAATGCATAGTCCAAAGTCCAAAAATCTCATCGTATTCTTATAACCCCTTTCTCAAGTCAAATCCACAAAGTCAATCCCTACACAAACATAAAATCAATCCCAACACAAATATAAAACAAAACAAACATCAAACACAACTTTTGGAGGAGTTAGTCTCTTCAATATTGCACTTGTTAAAACAGCATATATAAGGCCAGGACCTGCTGGTATTGTCAACCATTTTTTAATTTACTGATGGCAGTAAAATATATAAAAATGAATGGACAGAAGCAGTAAAAAGAATTAAAAAATATATAAATGGATAATGGCATTTACCAGCACCATATGGCAGCAAGCTGCACACACTACTTGCCAACTATCATCTCCTATCTGCTTAACAAGAGCAATACAAAAAAAGCCTAACTTGCAGTGAAAAGTGTTGGTGAATATTTTGGGAAGAGGTTGGGAGAATGGACTGTCAGAAGAAAAAATGACAATCAAGACAGAGCAAGAGGACTAGGCAGAAAAACAAGAGAGGAGATAGGAAGGGGAGTCAAATGACAGCCCTAAGATTCTAAACAGGACCAGATGGCCTGGCTTAGGGGATGCTGTGGTGTTAATATTTTGTCTCACAGGCAGAAAAACTGAATACGCTGGCATTACATAATTTACAATAACCAGCAACTCGCCGTCGTTCCCTGTGGCCATTTCAAAACAGTCGGACATTCCACATCTGCTGGGGCTCATTAAAGGGTGGACATTGAGATCTTTAACATGTGCAATGATCTTATCAGTGCTTGCTGTGCGCATGAAAGCAAGATGGTCGCTAGCGAATCTGCACCATAATTATGTAGGAGCTGAAAAGTCTGTCACCCTGCCCCAGCCAGGAGTGAACCCCTCACCACTCGATTTCCAGTCCAGCACATTGGCCAGCTGGCCGCAAACCTGCAATATTTCTTACTATGTTTTGTCCATGTTCTTCACAGTTTCTGAGGGTCCTTGCAGTGATTGCAGGAAATAGTTTTTCAGGTTTAAAAGAATGATTGTCATGTTGACGTCCACTTGAATAGCACACTTTTTGTTACTCCATGTCACTCCATTGGACATGTTCTCTGAAAATCTGTGCTCGGAAAACAGACACTAGAGAACCATGCACAAGATTTGTATGTGTTTCTGTCTGTTGAATGTGTGTCTAAGACTTGTATGTGCTTATGTTTGTTGTATGTGTGTGCACACAGAGACACGTCTGTGCATGCATGTCTACACACACACACACACACACATACACACACAAGAAACAGACACATACACCCACTGTCAGTGTTATCGCACAGACACACTCACATTTACATACACTCGCACAGAGTTCTGTAGTGAAAAATTCTTTGAGTATTTTCTCTCTTCTTTTTGTTCAACAGGGGAATACATCAGTCTACCTGACAGCACATGTGGCTCACACCATTAAGCTACATGTCAAGGACAGGGAGGAGGCCGATGATTTCTACCTTGAGAATATAGGAACTGCTGCACTTGGGGTGTGTCTCATTTCTACCATCTCTCAGCTCGTCTTGCCTTGTCCTGCTTTGTCTTGTCTTGTCTTGCCCTACCTTGCTTGTCTTGTCTTGCCCTACCTTGCTTTTTGTCTTGTCTCGTCTTGTCTTGCCCTACCTTTTTCTTTTGCTTCTTGTCTTGTCTTGCCTTGCCTTGCCCTGCCTTGCTTTTTGTCATGCCTTGTATCGTCTTGCTTTTTGTTTTGTCTTGTCCAACCTTGTTTTTCATCTTGCCATGCCTTACAGTGTCTTGTCTTGCCCTATCTTTTCTTGCCTTGTCCTGTCATGCCTTGACCTGCCTTGTCTTGTCTTGCTCTGCCTTGACTGGTCTGGTCTGTCCTGGCCTTGTCTTGTTTTGTCCTGCCTTGCCCTGCCTTGTCTGGTGTGATCTTGTATTGTCTTGTTCTGCCTTCTCCTGCCTTGCCTTGCCTTGTCAGCTTTGCCTTGTCTTGTCTTGTCTTGCCTTACCCTGTCCTGTCTTGCCTCACCTTTGAGTAGACAATAGATGTCTGACACCCCCTCCTCGCCCCTCCCTCCACTATCACCAAACCAAATTAAACCCTGTTTCTGTAACTGTCAGTTCCCTGTCTCTTGACGGCTTCCTTAGTGAAAGAGTCCAGCCAGTAACAAATAGGTATGCTTCCCCCTCTCCCCCCACCCCACCACCCTTCACAACCCTGACATGTCAGTAACATTCACAAGATCATCTCAGATGATTGATGCACCCTTCCACACCCAAACTTCCATCCATTCTGAGACTGTCAGCTCCCTGTGTTATGACAGTTTCACCACATCCAGTATGTCCATTGCACACATTTCAACTCCCTTAGTCACCAAACCCCTCTCACATGTCAGTGATGGCTGATGCACACGTTAGTTAAGGTTGTCAATTCCATTTTCTGTGATGGTCAAGTCCCTTACCTCGCAACAACTTCAGGCCAAGAACACCAGCTCATGTCACCAAGATTTGAGTGACAGGCCTTGGTTAGCCAATCAACATGCTCAGACAAGACACACCACTATTCTGATTGATTGCCAGTTCTGTTGGACATTTCAGAATCATTTCCTTGTGGTAAAGTATTGTGCACTGAAGGGGCCAGGCTGCAAAAAGGGAGAAAAAGGTTACTGGAAATCATTCAAACATGTGGGTACCACCACGGTTTTGTCAGACTGTACGTCAGTGGGCCGAGCCTTCTCTCTTTGTAACATGGCAATAGTCTAGAGTGTGAACATGGAAATATGTGGTTTGGTGGCATGACATCACATTCAGCTAAGTTGGACTAGAGATAGTGTTTTCTTCAAAATCCCCCCCCCCCCCCCCCCCCCCCAATATATGCTGATGTTGAATCAAGGGATCCATATTTGAGCAGATCAGAATATATATATACACATACATAATGAAAACTTGCCACTGATTTACTTGATTATATCTGTATTCTGTAGGTATGCATATATTTTTTAATGGCTTGGAACTTTATTGTTGATTGCAGCCATAGGCCCATGTCAATAAATATATTTAAATTTCAGTTTCAATTTACTTTTGGCATTTCAGGTACCAATTGGAGATGACAAGAGACTGTCCCAAATCCCATCGTTGATTGGTCGGGAGTACCAGATCATTGGCACTGGCTGGGACACAGCTGCAGCAGACATTCAGCTGTCGTCATTAGGTCAGTTATATGCCGCAGTGCCACTCACACACCCGCTGTAAATGTGAGAGGGAGTGTGGTTGTGGTTGTGTGTGTGGGGGGGGGGGGGGGGGTGGGCTCGCTTCCATAAAGGTAGGTACACACACATGCATGCAAATATGCATGTGTGTGTAGTTTTTAGGCTACCTTTCTGCGTGTAGGGAGGGAGGGGAGAGGTCAAGACTGGAGATGACACTAGACAGTGTCATTTCACATACTAACATACTAACAGTCATCTTTGAGGAGACCAGCAGAAGGGGCGGGTGGTTGCCTTTCATGTATGTCTGTATGCCCTTGATTAGTAAATTGAGGGGTAGGGGAAGGTCTCTGTTTTCAACTCCATGGAGTGAACAGTCACTGATTCAGTAACAAGCCAGCTGCATTTTTGTCCAGGCTGGGTGTCAGTGGCTGCCGGTCAGAGGATGCAGGTGACGCTGCGGGCCTACACGCCTGGGGGCAAGGGCCTGCACCTGCGCTCCCCTGCCCTCCTCCCCAACTTCACGCAGTTCAGGGGGAAGCGCAAGGGGAAGACTCCTTACTACCGACTAGGTAAAGCTGTCCTGTGAAATGTTCCTGCAGGGTTAACCCTTTGGCTGCCAGCTGCAGTCTGTTCAGGGGGAAGACGCCATGCCACCACTTCAGCAAAGCTGTCCTGTGAAAGTGCTTCTGCAGGGTTAACCCTTTGGCTGCCAGCTCCACACAGTTCAGGGGGAAGCGCAAGTGGAAGACTCCTTACTACTGCTTTGGCAAAGCTGTGCTGTGAAAGTGCTGCCTCGGGGTTAACCCTTTGGCTGCTGGTTCCAGTCAGTTCAGGGGAAAGTGCAAGGGGAAGACTCCTTACTACTGTTTTGGGAAAGCTGTCTTGTGAAAGCGCTCCTGCAGGGTTAACCCTTTGACTGTTAGCTCCACTCAACTCCAACCTTGTCTGTGCAACTGTACAGTAATATGCAGCATTCATTCAGTGATGTGATTATTAAATCTGCGTATGGTTTGATATCACTGACTATCTTCTGTGAGTTGGTGTGGTTATGCCGGAAGTTTGAAATAATCTAAGTGATTCAGCAAAAACCCTGATGAAAGGTCACAATGAAGACTGTGAAGAAGAAAAATGTGGTCTCAACAGAAGAGGATGGGGTGGGTTTGAGGTCTTCGTAATTTTGTGAGTTGATGAACAGGTCTTCATAGCATTGTGAGTTGATGAACGAAGTGAACAACAAAGAGGCGAAAGAATCTGGAAATTTGGTCTCAAAAGATTTGTGGTTAAAGTGGAGTAACATTTCTACATGTGGTGTGAAAGTCGCAGTGCCATCATTGATGAATTTGATGTGGATTAGGTGGACCTGACCCACCATGACACACCGTGACACATGTCCATCACTGTGTGTATGGTCTCAGTGTGTTGTGGGGGAAGCAGGGAAAGCACGCCCTTGCTGTTGATGAAGCGGCAGTATCCGCATTTTGGTTAGCCATGTCAGTTTTCTCTGTGTTTGTGTGTGTGTGTGCGTGCATGTGCGTGTGTGTGTGCATGCATGTGTGTGTGTGCGCATGCATGTGTAAGCACAGACAGAATGAATTTCAGATCTATGTAAGCTATGTTGACATACCCAGTTTGATATAAATTCACTCTCTTTTTTTGCTTCCGTATCATGTCTGGGGACCCCTGAAGGGAGACCATAGATGTCAGGCATCTTCCTCTTACACTTTTTATTCATTGTGGTAGGAGTCTCATATTCACCAGAACTGAAGAACAACCTGGAGGTAAATTTGTGGATATTGCTGATGAAGCATGCAAGTGTTTTATGTAGCTAACATGTGCTGCCCCTCTTGGTGTTCTGTCTGTAGCGTGGGGATTAGGGTGGGGGGAGGGGGGGGGGATGAGGCTGCACTGTCAGAACTGCTATACTGCCTGCTGTGTGAGATATTTATGTTCAAAGGGTTATCAAGTGCCTTGTGTTGGTGAACAATTTCTTCAGGAACTGGGAAAAAATGTCCCTGCCAGAGTAAACAAGAGAATGTTTCCTGGGCATGGTTTTGAGATGATTTTAATTGTCTGATTTATATGTCCAATCTTTTTGTGCATGTTTGTGATTTTTTTTTTTTTTTTTTTTACTTTGTACAGGAGACAAAGTTTATGTTTGTTCAATTTTCAGACATACTGTGTTTGTGTGTGCATATGTGTCCTGCATTTTTGTTGAATAGTACTAACAGAATGTACTGTGGTATGTTACACCTTTACCAGGTAGGCAAGTGTTTTTTGTTGTTTTGTCAAAACTCTTATCTTAGATCTGCTCAGTGTTGAATTTAAGTTTTGTAAGATCTTAAAAAAAGAAATTCTCTGAGACCAAAAGATGCATGTTTTGCATTGGACTTGACCATTATGTCAAAGTGCTTTACCAAAAACTATCTGGCTGTTTGGATGCACTGCATGCCACAGTGGTAGTCTGGTTTCTGGGGGGGTTCATCTGTCCAGTGATGTGAATCCCACCAAGCCATTTGTTCATCCCAGTCACATCTAAATAGTTTGCAAAATCCTGACTTTCTCCTTGGTGCATATGTGTTTGTGTGTTGGGGGGAGGGCGGTAATGATTATTGTTCTTTCATGAGATTTAATGTTAAGTGCATTTCAATATTGTTGAATTAGTAATTATGATCAATGTTTTGTCATGCTCTGTACAATATAGATATGCACGTATGTCTGATTTTGTTTTTGTTTTTCTTGTAAAGCACTTTGAGCTAAGTCTGTGGATGCTGCACTGTAGAAGAGCAATGTGCTGATTATACAAAACACACAGACATGCATGCACATACAGATACATGCACACACAGACATGTACTCCCCCCCACCCCTCGCACCCCACACACACAGATACATCACAAGACACAGACACCCCCCCCCCCCCCCCACCAACACACACACAACTCACTCCTCTCTCTCTCTCTCTCTCTCTCTCTCTCTCTCTCTCTCTCTCTCTCTCTCTCTCTCTCTCTCTCTCTCTATCTCTCCACACACATGCACACACGCACGCTCACACACGCATGCACATACACACACAATTTGTAAAGTTTGCAAACAAACTGTACCAGGTTTAAATAACAACAACACTTGCCAATATAAAAACACACAATTTATTTAGCTTGGAGCTTTGTCAAGTTATGTTCAACCACAAGCATGCCACTCATAAAACAAAACTGACTCATAACAGCAAACACACCTATTATCTCCCAAAAAAAAGACTGGCAAACAGCCTGTGTTAAATCAGCCTTGTTGCAGACCACAACAATGGGACTAATAATTCTTCTCAACTGATAACTATTAACTATCCTTAAAGGTAACCAAACTGGAGACACAAGTAAGCGTGAAAACACAGAAAATGTGCATTTTCTTCTTCTCCAGATGCTTCATTTGGTGGTTCTAGAAATATTTACACAAAAGAAGTACATTTTTGCTTCAGACTTTAGCTCCTCCGGGCACAACCCTGTTGGTTTGCTCTTTACCAGCGAAGAGCACAAAAAGGTTGGCTCGTGACGTAATTATTTGTAACTTTTGCCACACAAGCCAGTCTTGTTTATGACATCACAGACACAGACTGCTGGGCACAAAATGGCAGCACTCATGGTCATGTTTCTGTGACTTTCACATTGATTGGGATCAGAAATTGAGTGAAATACTGCCGTGTGTCTTTCTTTTCTTCTCTTTCTCTCTGTGTTTCTCATTGGTTTTGGTTTTGGTTGTCTTTTCTTCATTTTTATCCCATTCCTCTTGATAGGGCCTGTGATGCTTCTTCAGTCCGGCTCCCCTTTAAAGGGCTGGGTAGGGTTCTCTGATAACCCTTTCAAAGGATTTGGCCGTGCACACACAAGCACACAAGACAGGAGCCTGTCTTCTGGCCAAGATGCAAAGTGATGCTGCGCTGGGGTGCGGCCCCTTGGGGCCTTAAACCCCGCGGCATTCCCAACCAAGGTTAGGAGTTAGCCTGGATAGCAGGACTGCTGCAGCTGGATTTCATCAAAGGAACTAACCCATATTTGCCAAGATGAACGGTACTGATTGGGACACACCAGAGGCCTGCACACTAAGCCCTAGGCCCACCCCCACACTCCGTTGTTACGTTCACACTTGGTCTGACCACCCTGACGTACTGAGTTGACTGCTGGAACGCATGGTGACTGAGTCTGATCCAGCATTCAGTGGATGTAATTGGCCTGAATGTCACTGGTGAATGTGCGCTATTACTATTACATGTTCTGAAGATTTTCTTAGGGATCTACCGTCTTTTCGATCTGAAATATTCTTTCCAAACACTGGACACCAACAAACCACAACTAAATGCGGATAAATAGCCTGTGTTTCATATTTTTCACTGTTTAAGTGTTGTTTTGTCACTTGAAAAAGGGGCTTACCCTGAAAATTTGCATGTTGTGTATTGTCATATTAAGTAAGGTAGGTAGGTAATGTTGCTTAATGTCCTCAGATGTCAGTTGACATATTAGGGACAAGCTGAGGCCAGTGCTGAAGCATGGTTCAATATAGCTTTACGTCCACGGAAACCAGAAGGCTTGTATTAAGTAACTGTTCTTTTTCACCTTTTATGTGTTAGGATTTAGTTGTGGGCCAAACACAGCAGCCACATTTGGGCGTTTTGGACCGTGAGTTCATAGAAAAAATGCGTTTCGGGGCATCCTATAGCACGAGCAACAAGTTATTGCTTATTGCCAGACACATTATGACAATGGGACTCCAAAAATGCCTTTAAAGTTGGCAGTGTAAAATTCGCAAATTCACTGTCACCGCCTTCCATTGTGAAGAAAGTACACACCAGAAGCAAAAGCAGCCAAGGGACTTAAGCAATGCCAGGCAAAAGTCAAGGGAGTTAACAACCCCGCCTGAATCGCCCAATAGAGTGCATACAAAATAACAAGCAGTGACAGAAACAGACGAGAATACACAAGTTTAGAAAGACAATTTGGAGCTCAAGCAGTAGTATCGGGTGGAAATGCACCAGTTTTTTTTTTTTATCACATGCTTCTAATGCAGTTGTCATCCTGGATCAAAAAGGGTTTCAAAACATGTGAGCATGATACTGATAGCAAGGCCTGAATGTTGCTGTAAATTAAATTAACCGAATTTCTTTAACATAGTACTTAGCAGTCAGAATGTGTGTGTGTGCATGCATGCATGTGTGCATGTGTGTGTGTGTGTGTTGTACATAAACTGGTACTGCAGTACATGTATATATATATATACCTAGTGTGTCCTACACGGTCTTTACTGTGTATGACATTTCCATCCGTTTTGTTGTACCTACACAGGCATGTATAACACTGTACAGGCATGTATAACTGTACAGGCATGTACAACTCTGTACAGGAATATATAACTGTACAGGCATGTATAACTGTACAGGCATGCATAAGCATAACTGTACAGGAATATATAACTCTGTTATTGTAAAGATGGACACAAGTGACCACTGAACCCAGCAACAATGGGGTATCAGGCTTTACGAAATCAAATATCACTATTGTTATTGTTACTGTTAATATTAGCCAAGCACTTAAGTGTTAGAGGGAGTTATACAAAAATAAAAATAATTTTTTTATGTAAATAGTATGTATAACATTGTAAACAAAGAGTCACAAAGCACTTGTGATAGTTATGGAAAAAAAATCTTTTTACATGACACCTTTCAAAGTAGAGATATAAGAAATATATATACATACATGGCATAATAAACAGAGCTGAAATGCATACAAACTATTGCAGTGTATGTAGCCTATGTGAAAAACATTTCACAAAACAACGAAGTGCAGGCAGTCAATAATTATAACAAAGATTCAGAATTCGCTCAAGTGCAGGCAGTCAATAGTTATAAGAAAGATTCAGAATTCGCTCATGTGCCGGCAGTCAATAATTATAACAAAGATTCAGAATTCCCTCAAACAAAGATTCACAAGTTGCTCAAGTGAAGGCAGCTGTCACAGTTGTAAACAGACTTTACAGAACACTCAAAGTGCATGTAGCCCATAGCTGTCAACCCCTTTTGGGAGTAAACCTTAGTCCAGTGTTTGTGAACCTGTATTCCCCTTTTGCAGGCCGGGGTCTTTTGTCCAGTGTTTGTGAACCTGTATTCCCCTTTTGCAGGCCGGGGTCTTTTGTCCAGTGTTTGTGAACCTGTATTCCCTTTTGCAGGCCGGGGTCTTTTGTCCAGTGTTTGTGAACCTGTATTCCCCTTTTGCAGGCCGGGGTCTTTTGTCCAGTGTTTGTGAACCTGTATTCCCCTTTTGCAGGCCGGGGTCTTTTGTCCAGTGTTTGTGAACCTGTATTCCCCTTTTGCAGGCCGGGGTCTTTTGTCCAGTGTTTGTGAACCTGTATTCCCCTTTTGCAGGCCGGGGTCTTTTGTCCAGTGTTTGTGAACCTGTATTCCCTTTGCAGGCCGGGGTCTTTTGTCCAGTGTTTGTGAACCTGTATTCCCCTTTTGCAGGCCGGGGTCTTTTGTCCAGTGTTTGTGAACCTGTATTTCCCTTATGCAGGCCGGGGTCTTTTGTTTTTTCGCTGGTGGCAGTAGCATTTTGAATTCCAACAGCCTGTGTGGCAGTGGAAGGAAGAAGCAATGTTGTGCTAAACACGCATGCATGACTTGAAATCTCACTTCCAACAAGATTTCTTAGCCTGTTGCACAAGGCCAGTCAGTGTGCATTTGGCGATGGCTAGTGTTGGCTGCTCATTCAACAGTTTTTCAGTCTTTTTGTTCAGTTTAAAACAACAACAAAATCTCATGAAAATTGTGTTTTCCTGTATCCATGTTCCAATATTGCCATATCCCCCCCCAAAAATAATGGAAAAAAATGTATTCTATACTGTATGGGTTGACAGGTATGGTAGCCATGTAAACTAGCATTTACAAACCACCAAGGCGATGGCAGCCCAGGTAGCGAAGATTCACACCAGACACTGGGGATTCAGTCTGTGAATGTGTTTTAAAAAATGACAGAGACTGAGAGACACTGAGACATAATTTACTAATCACGCTTGTTATTGTGGTGTCAGAGAGTTTCAGAACAGACTCATTCTTTTGCAGCTGTATCAACAATACATACCCCCCCCCCCCCCCCCCCCCCCCCCCCCCCCCCCCCCCCGCCCCAATTAAACAACAGAGAGTGAGAGAGACTGATACATAATTTATTAACCATGCTCATCAGTTTGGTGTCAGAGTTTCAGAGCAGACTCATTCTTTCGCAGCTGTATCAACAAAGTCAGAAACACATGCATAAATCAATAAACCATGGCAGTATTTTTCTAGGCTTCAGCTACTTGCACTGCAGGCAGCATAGTGTATGTGTCTCTACACACAGCAAAAACAGGATACAAAGCATGTAAATGATACAGGTGTTTCCAGTAGCAGCAACTGCAGAAAGATTTTTGTTTTGAATTCTGCAGACAATGTAACAGGCACTCACACAGAAAAAAGTCAATAAATCAAACCCGTAAAAGCAACAACTTCATACTATTCAAATGTCTTAAGTAATATTAAATTAGCACATTTTGATTGAATCAAATTAATGAGCTATGATGTGGAAAGTTTGTTTAAACCAAACCAAAAAAGGGTTTAAAAAAACAACAACAGTGAAAATGCTTGAAATGTTCAGTATCAAAAGCCTAGAGGTAACAAAGACAGGTTTAATTATTGTGTGAATAAATAAACTGCAGCAACAGTAAATCAAAACAGACACTTAAGAAAGTTATACAACCAGTTACAACAACATAAAACTCAACTACAGACTGAAGCAGAAATAAGAGTATTTATGTACAAACAAGAACTAGCCTCTCAAAGCATGTTTTGTCCACATGTACAAGCGGTCAAACTGTACTGAAAATAAGTGATTTTGTTTTACAATGCCCTGTTGCTTTTGTATTGAATTTTTAAGAAGTTTCCCCTGAAGTGAGGCCAGGGATGTCTGAGGTGATAAGGTGATGTCTAACTTCTGTCTGGAATTGCAGGCTGTGGTTTGGTTCTCCTTTCCTATCTCTTCTCTTTTTTCTTTTTTTCTGCCTAGCCTCTTGCTCCTTTTGTCTTGTCATTTTTTCTGCAAATGGTCTATTCTCCTGACATTTTCAAGAACATTTCAAACAATTTATGAGTAATGTTAGGCTTTTTTGTATAGAGCTTCTTCAGCAGCTAAGAGATGATAGTTGGTAGGTTGTATATGCAGCATGCTGACACATGGCACTGCCACTGCTATATGCTATCCTGCATTTATACTACATTTTTGTTTGTTTGTTTGTTTAGTTTAATTTCTCCTTTTTTATATTTTCCTTTAATCTGGTATCGATGAATTAGATGGGATGGTCGACAATACCAGCATGTCCTAATCTTATGTGGTCTTTAAGCAGAAATAATATTAAAGTGACAAACTCTTCCAGATATTTTGTTTGATGTTTGTGTGTGTTATTGTATGTATTGTTTTACATTCGTGTATGTGTGGATTGACTTGAAGAGTTTTGGAATGTGCATTTGCTTATGGCTGAGTTCAACTGTCCTGAGGTGACCCTGTGTGGGGTTGACAGGACGTTAAAATCCAGTTACTAGCTTACTTCCCTTGAGACCCAAGATCAAAGAGGCTGCAGGCAGCAGTTAGACCAGCTGTGACACTTAACAGAGCTGATACACCCAGTCCTCCTGGTAGTCACTCACAAGACCTGATTTCTAAAATAAAATTTACAGAAAGAAAAAAGAAGAACAACAATCTGAAACCTCAGACAAAAAGAAATCTGAAAACACTGTCAACAACAACAACAACAAATTTGAAACCTCAGACTGCCTGCATTTATCTGTTATCTGTTGCTTGAAAAGGGCGTTTTCACTGAAACTTTGCAAATTGTTTGTATCGTCTAATTAAAATAAAGTGACCTTTTCAACCTTTTGTGTACTGATCTAAAACCAACCAATCTGAGAAAAAGAAAAATCCCATAGTTCAAGTTTTTATTACAATCTCTTGTTTACTTGTTGGACAAAACATGTTCTGAGACAGGATAGCACCTTTGAAAGTTATATGGACCTATTTTGTTCACTTGTAACAGTGAAATGAACAGGTGATAAAGCTGAATAAGTGCAGCCGAATACACACACTCACAAATATGTTGCAACAACAATCAGGTGTGTGCTATTTTTATGAGATCACCCTTGGCAACGGAGAAGAAACAACAATCACACACTGCAACAAACTAAAAGTGAAGGACTGTGAAGGACAGCTCAAACCACAGGGGACAGAGACCAACACAAGTACGGCCACCGGTGGTGATCATGTTTATTTTATAATATTTATAACTATTATAAAATAAATTTCATCAAGTGCTTTGCAAAGCCTATAATTTACAGCTGCCGTCCAGCAGTTGGTATTGCCAATAGCTGTTGACAAGAAGTTTGCAGTGCCTATAGCTACCATCAGTGGTTTGTATGCCTGGATAGCTATCATAGTGTGCACATAGTGTGGTTTGTAGTGCCTATAGCAACCATTGGTGAGCAAGTGGTTTGTATGCCTGGATAGCTACCATAGTGTGGTTTGTAGTGCCTATAGCTTGTATGCCTGGATAGCTATCATAGTGTGGTTTGTAGTGCCTATAGCTTGTATGCCTGGATAGCTATCATAGTGTGGTTTGTAGTGCCTATAGCTTGTATGCCTGGATAGCTATCACCATGTGGTTTATAGTGTCTATAGCTACCATTGGTGAGCAAGTGGTTTGTATGCCTGGATAGCTATCATAGTGTGGTTTGTAGTGCCTATAGCTTGTATGCCTGGATAGCTATCATAGTGTGGTTTGTAGTGCCTGTAGCTTGTATGCCTGGATAACTATCATCCTGTGGTCTATAGTGCCTATAGCTACCATCGGTGAGCAAGTGGTTTGTATGCCTGGATAGCTATCATCAAGTGGTTGGTTTGTAGACTGCCCATAGCTCCATGGAATGGCTTGTAGTGTCTGTAGCTATTAAGTACCATTGATGGGTTTGTAGTGCAGTGCCTGTAACTACCACTGAGTGGTTTGCTTTGCCTGTAGCTATTGTTGAGTTTGTATGATTGCCTAGCTACAAACAAAATTGTGTGTAGTGCCTATTACTGAGAGATTAGTATTTATATGCTATTCACAAAAAGGACACTAAAGTCAAGCAATAATTACTATTATGATACTACTCCATCTTGACATCAAGAATTTCCATAAATTATATATATATATATATACATATATATACTGGCAAGCTGGATGTATGGTCTTTTCATTAGTTAAGTGATTATGTTAATACTGCATACAATGCACACCAAAATAAAAGTGTATGGGGACTGGACAAACTAAAGCTAAAACTAAAACAAAACAAAATGCAAAATAAAAAAATAACCAACAAAAAACAAACTTATTTTCTAAATGGCATGATTTAAAATAATGTAGAAAACTAAAATTAAGACCAGAAAGTACACAGGAGTCAGTTTTGAATTACAGGCATGGAAATTGTAACCAGAACAGAAAATGGTGAAGTGTTGCAACAACAAACTTTTGATAAATAAGCAGCTGGACAAAAGTCTCTCTCTCTCTCTCTCTCTCTCTCTCTCTCTCTCTCTCTCTCTCTCTCTCTCTCTCTCTCTCTCTCGTGCATGCATGTGTGCGCACACACACACACCAAGGTGACAGAACTATTTACAACTTATTAACTTTTTTCCTTCTAAGTGACAAAACACATGTTAACAACAGTGGCACACAGCATGGTATGAAATTCTCTTTTCCTAGCATGTTAGCCCAGGGCACAGGCACATGGTGCATCATTAAAAAGATATCTTTTATCTTATAAATAGAGAGTGAGGGAGATCAGAGTAACCTGATGTTATTAAAAGGCATGGTATCACACTATGTAAAAGCACATGTGCATCATTACATCAGCTCAACTGCAGTCAGGAATATAGTACAGATGTTTGTCCCCGAAATGTGACAATTTATCACAGAAAAAGTCCTATGGACTGCCATGTGCTGGTCAAAGAATGACCGCTGTCACTATCAAGACACATGAGGCACCAAGGCAAGCACGAAAGCTATACACATTGGACTGCTGAAGCTGAAGAATCTTTTTTAACTGAACTTATAATCTACTGAATGGGGAGTACCTAATACACGTCTGGCAAATGCAGTCAAGGAACCTGGAAGTTTCATTTTTCAACTGCCTTTGGGTCTTTTACGTGCATGGACAGAAGCATACAAAGATGGCTAATTGGTATAGGCATGGCAAATTTTCGGCATGCAGGCCTGTGAGTACACTTTTCAGTCTGGAAAATTCAAATAACCCAGCACACACTCAAAGTATCAGACTTCAAAATGTAGAACTTGGACATCATACAGAAGAGGAATGATGTACCAAGGACAAGATGCAATGGGTTCGGTGTGGTGATACTTCTTTGCAGCAGTGTCAAGCGTGTTTTTTAATGTTACAGAAAAGGAAGGCTATAGTGGTGGTGAAGGCAAACATTTATGGAACGTAGGGAGAGTTTCCTGACTGCACTGATCATCAGACCGCGTCACCCGTAGATGCCACGTTTTCAGACATCCTGAGAAGATTGGGTAGCGCTTTCCTGCAGCAGCTTTTGCAGCCTGACCCAGGCATGGCAACCCACAATTTTCACAAGGAATTAATAAAGCATTAAATAATTTAATATAAATATGAAAGAAAGAGCTAGATGTTAGGTGGTGTCTTCTTAGGCAGTACCAGAAGTCTCCTTGGGTGCACTGCAAGCCAAGGGGAGGGGGGGGGGGCACTGTGTTACTTCCCTTGCAAGACAGACGGATGTCAGACATTAGTGGGTGCAACGGGTGCATCAATAACCAGGAAGAAACAAGTAAACAAACAAAATTATAGCATCACAAATACCCAGGAGTAGTGTGCCCTTTTTTTATATATAGAAATATTGTATGCAGTTGTTGCTCTCTTTTTTTTCTTTTTTCTTTTTTTTTGAGGTGGGGAGGGGAGGGGGGCTTACTCAAAAACCCCTCTCCACCCACACCACCACCCCTGACCACAATATCCATACCCCTACCGCTCACCCCAGCACAGGCACACAAACACTTCTTTTAATAGCCTGTTTTATTCATGCAAGTATTTGTAGGGCTCTTCTCACATCTAAATCTTATTGAATCAACACACAAGGCAGTTAATAAGCGCTTGAAAGATGTCACACAAACACAACAACAAACAGCTGAGTCGCTTACGTAAACTCTCACCGGGCATGCAAGTAAACGCAAGGTAAAAATTCCACCAGAGGTACATTTGAGGGTGTACTCACACTTTTGTTGTGTTTGTGTGACGCCTTCCGAGCACCAATTAACTCCTTTGTGGGTTGATTCTGCACGAGTACTCTGGCCCTCGTTCCGCTCCAGATTGTGTGAATCTTATTGCGGCCAGCATCAACCGCTTTTGTTATTGTTTCCAGATATTACGGTGGCCATATGCGACCAACTGATCCATAATGTTTCCAAGCCTTTGCTTTATTATTCTATGAGTAATTTATAAGTGCCTCCTGACAGGATCACCTGAATTTCCACCTTCCTTTCTGACAGGATGAGCCATCAGCACCATAGAACAACACAAGGCTTTGGATTCACCTGTCATGATATAAATGGGACTACTTTTGAAGATTCAGGAGAATGGGCCTTTTCCCAAGAGACTGGAAGAGAAGGCTAACAGATATGGGTGGGGTAGGGGAGACAAGGAGTGCCCACAGAAACCCCTTGACAACGAACCTGAAGATAAATCGGTATCACATAGAGGTAAACAGTCGGGAACAAGATTTTGTTGTTGATTAGTTTGTGGTGAGGGGGGGAGAAAAAAAACACCAAAACAACAAGTTCTGAACATAGTCCCTGGGATAATATAATGCATAAATATAGATCAACAACTTTTGAGAGTTCAGCTTTTGACATGTTTTTAACGGCAACGAAATGTACCTTGGATTTCACATGCAACAACAATGTAAAACACACACGCACGCACGCACGCAGCCACGCACGCACGCACGCACGCATGCACACGCACACACACACACACACACACACACACTGCATCACTGAATCTTGGCCTTGTTGGGGTTGTGCTCCATGGAGTCACCCGGGTAGCCCACCCCGTGGGCGTGGGGGCCCATGTTCTTGTCGAAGATGAAGTCCCAGATGACCTTGACCCAGGACGTGTGGTAGGGGAGGTTGTCGTAGTACTCGGGGGCCAGGCGCTTGACCTCGGGCAGGCGCGTGTAGGGGATGTAGGGGAAGTCGTGGTGCTCGTTGTGGTAGCCCACGTTGAAGAGGATGAAGTTGAGCGGGCCGTAGTAGGAGTGCGTGGCCTGCCCCCCGCTGAACAGGTAGTGCTCGGAGATGAAGTGGCCGGCCAGAGGGTGCAGCCCCAGCCCCAGCAAGGTCCCGGCCATCAGGTACACCAGCGGCTTCAGGCCGAAGGCGGCGAAGATGATGTAGTCGAAGGTAACTTGGCAGACGAGGTTGATCAGCTCCCAGCCCGTGATGGGCTTGGGGCTCTTGTAGAAGGGACGGAGAGCGTGGATGAGCGGGTGGATGGCCAGCCAGATCACCTTGGTCAGCGGGTGCCGGAAGAGGTAGGCCTCCAGGCGGGTGGGGATGTCCACGTCGTTCATCTCCTCGCCCAGGTAGCGGTGGTGGTCGGCGTGGTACTTCTTGTAGGTGATGGCCATGGGGACGGCGATGGGCAGGTTGCACCAGATGCTCAGCACCCGGTTCATCCACCCGCACCCGTGCCCGTAGGCCAGGTTGTGTCCGATCTCGTGGATGGCGCTGCCCAGCGAGTGGTTGAGCACGCCGCCCAGGCAGTACGCCAGGATGAAGAGGTTGACCCAGGAGATGTCCTGGATGAGCCAGCAGATGACGACCTGGGCCACGATCTCGGCGGTGACGATGTAGGTGATGCGGGGGTCGTAGCCCATGAGCTGCTTGATCTCAGGGTGCTTGCGGAGGATCTCCTTGCGGCGGGAGGAGTGAGGCTCCTCCAAGTACTGCCACTCTTCGTCGGTGTGGTCGATCTTGAAGTCCAGGGTCAGGAAGTTGAAGAACCACTTGAAAGGCTGGCTCACCGCCCCGCTGCCTCCAGTCGCTACTGCTTCAGCCATTGTGTCTGCAACAGGTAGACAGAGAAATCAGACGTCTGTATCAAATGTAAACAGGAACCCAACAGCGCGCGCGTAAGATAGAGAGGGGGGTAGTGATGGTGTGGGTTGTGTGTGTGTGTGTGTGTGTGTGTGTGTGTGTGTGTGTGTGTGTGTGTGTGTGCATTTCTCCAGTGAAGTGAAATTAATTCACGTAGTAACTGCGCATTCAGTGGTTGTGTGTGTGGTGTGTGTATGTGTTTGGCCTTCGCCCTAGTGAAGTGAAATTTATACTTCACGTAGTAACTGCTGTTTACATTTTAACAGTGTGTGTGTGTGTGTGTGTGTGTGTGTGTGTGTGTGTGTGTGTGTGTTGTGTGTGTGTGCTCTCTCATCTCTCTCTAACATGCTTCTCCTCTTCCCTCTCTCTCTCTCTCTCTCTCTCTCTCTCTCTCACCACCACACACACACACACACACACACACACACACACACACACACACACACACACACACACACACACCCACGCACGCACGCACCCACGCACGTACGCACAGTCGCGTAAACAAATGTTTAGGAGCGGGAGAAGCTGGTGGGCTGGAGGAGATCTGCGGCAGAGAGGCGGACAGTCGACTTGAGTTTCCAATACCGCCTCCAAGCGCGACTGCGTGTTGATCAAGGATAGAAATAAGGAACTAGCCATTCTGGTGGTGACAGTGTAGCGATAGGTATATAATCTCCCTCTCCCCCCAACCTCCATACCCCCTTCCCCCTCCTTCTCCCCGTCCCTAACAAGCCTTATGGTTTCTGTGGACGTTAAGCACCTTACTCTCCACCTCCCCCCCCCCCCCCCCCCCACCCCCCTCCCCCTACCGCCAACCATAAACCATACGGAGCCTGTCCCGTAGCAACTTTAGGTACTAGAAAAGTACCGAAAAGGTACCGAAATGGTACAATTAACATATATATATATGCAAATCAAGGCTGGAGGTGCACCTCGTGAACACCTCTGTAGTACTCGTTCTGTTTGGGTATTCAAAAGGTGCTCGGAAAGGCATAAAAGGCACGCCTGCATTACTCAGAAGGTGTCTTCAAGGTACCAGGCTGTCAATCACTGCCCGAGATTATCTTTCATGGATTACCTCCCGTAGACAAGTGCAATTTCTGGCTGACTTGTACTTGTCTTGATCGACCATGTCCCGTTTTGTCCTGACAACCCACATGACTGAAAGGGCCGTAGCTCAGTGGTTAGCGCTATGGTGCTGATCCAGTGAAAGCGAAGCTACCGTGGGTTCAACTCCTGATAGAGAAAGCGTAAAGGACCGTTTTCAGTTTTTCTGAAATAAGTTTGCACTAACACCGTTGCACTAGTCAGTTAAACACCCCATGTTCACCTTCAAAAAGAGAAGTCTTAACGACACTGTGGCATGCACAGGGATAACGCATAATAGCAGCATGATAGCAGAATAATAAAACTACCGATTGCGTCTGTTTCTGGTGGAAAAAGTCTTACTGGGTGGTTTAAAATATTTTGGTCTATGCACTTGAAACAAATCATTTATTGATTTAAAAAAAAAAATCTTCATACCAGCATACACACATCTGTCTGCTGTCTTAGTGTCACGACTACGGTAGTTTATATTGTACCTTACTCCCAGCCAGGCTTTCACGTCAGTCATTCTCTCTCTCTCTCTCTCTCTCTCTCTCTCTCTCCTCTCTCTCTCTCTCTCTCTCTCTCTCTCTATGCGCGGAAAGATACCTGCAAGTCATACAAAGCAGAGTGTACAAAACTGTCACTTTCGGAGGGGCGTTTCGCGTATAAACGGCCACGGGCTTCGCTTCTCAGTAGCAGAGGATCAACGACTCAGCCCCTTTAGTGTAGACACAATTGAAGATGAATGCCGTGTGCTCTTCGTATGCTCATTCTACAGTCAGTTAAGAGGCAAGTTCCCCTTGACGTTGTACAGAGGCTTACCGAGGAAAGAACACTATTACAGATTATGCAGCGATTCCGACGATAACACATTGCTTAGCGTGTCAAAGTTTATCTTCTTTGTACTTACGCGGAGCGAGAGCTTAACAGATTAAAGAAATACAGTATGTTATGTGTGCGCCGTATGGCTCCATGAAATTATCCCTATTTGTTGTCATTAACACATACTGCTAATAATTGTTTCCCGGTTTACTAGTATTCATCACAAACTCACAACCCCTTTGTAACGGACGACAGGCCTAGAGACATAGACATAAAGCAAACTCTCTCTCTCTCTCTCTCTCTCTCTCTCTCTCTCTCTCTCTCTCTCTGCCACATTCCACGTGAGACCTTCAAGATCAGCAAGTATGTACAACACTTCCCTCCCATATATATATATATATATATATATATATATATATATATATATATATATATATATATATATAACAACACACACACACACACACACACACACACACACACACACGACACACACACACACATCACACACGACATGACACTACTACTCCAGTCCCCACTCTCTCTCTCTCTTTAAGTCGCAAATTCCTTTTCTGACTAGCTTCTTTTGTCCTAATGTCGTCATATACAATGTAGAAAACATTGTAAAAGGAGGTACAGGGATCAAATTCAAAAGCAACCGAGCGTTCGGGCCTCTCTTTTGGTCGGTACAAGGAGGTGCCACAAATTGTATACTTATGCACAAAACGTTGCACGAACGCAGACACACACACACACACACACACACACCACACACACACACACACACACACACACACACACACACACGTACGCACTGATACACAAACCCAAAAAGCACGCGCGCGCGCACACACTCACTCGCGCATGCACACACAACACACACACACGACTACACTATTTGCGATCGCTCTCTGTCTCCCTCTCTCCGCCACACGAGAAGCTTTCACCGCCCTGGTACCTTTTCTATCCTCTCAGAAACCCTTTCCTGTACCTCTCGGATACCCACAAACAAAGGCCTTAAAAGGTGTTCGATAGGTACAAAGAATTCGCAAATTCCTCTTTCTGACTAGCTTCTTTTGTCTTAATGTCGTCATATAAATATATAGAAAACATCGTAAAAGGACATCCAGGGATCAAATTCAAAAGCAACCGAGAGTTCGGGCCTCTCTTTTGGTCAATACAAGGAGGTGCCACACATTGATTCACACGCACATAACATCGCACGCGCGCAGACACAGACACGCACTCACGTAAGAACGCACGCACACACACACACACACACACACACACACACACACACACACACACACACACACACACACACACACACACACACACACACACACACACACAGGCTGTGCTTCTCATTAGCAGAGAACCAACAACTCTGCCCCTTTTGTGTAGATACAACTGAAAACAAATGTTACGTGCTCTTCTGATGCTGATTGTACAGTCAGTTAAGAAGCAAGTTCCGCTTGCCTTTGTACAGAGGCTTACCTAGGAATGAACGCTATTCCAGATTATGCAGTGATTCCGACGATAATAAATTGCTCAACGTGTCACGCTTTATTTTCTTTGCACTTACGCTGAGGGAGAGCCTAATAGAGTAAAGAGCTACAGTCTGTTATGTGTGCGTATGGATCCATGAAATTATCCTTACTTGTTGACATTAACACATGCCGCTAATAATGGTTTCTTCGTTTACTAGCACTGATCACGAACTGGCAACCCCTTTGTAACGGGCCACATGACTATAGACACAAACTTGACCTCTCTCTCTCTCTCTCTCTCCCCCCCCCCCCCCCCCCCCCCCCCCCCCCCGTGAGACCTTCAAGATAGCGACCATGTACACACACATACACACACGCACAGAGAAACATTCCCCCCCCCCCCCCCCCGCCCCTCCCCCACTCACACCCACGCGCGAGTGCGCACGCACTGATACACACCCGCAAAATGACAATAACTATATACTTTATTCATCCCAGCGGGAAATTAAAGCTGTCGTTCGATCTTATACATCAACTCACAATGAAGAACTGAATTGCACATAATTTATTGAAATATGTGCAGGTCAGTTCTTCGGTGTGCTAAGATGTATAAGATCGAACGACAGCTTTAATTTCCCGCTGGGATGAATAAAGTATATTGTTATTGTTACCATCCGTGCACCACTATAGTACGTTTTCTAACCTCTGAGAAGGCCTGTTCCTGTACCTTTGGAATACCCACAAACAAGGCCTTTAAAATGTGTTTGAAAGGTACCCAAAAAAAATCGCACTCTTTTCTGATTAGTTTCTTTGATCCTGATGTCGTCAAACAGAGGTGTAAAAAATGTTTTAAAAAGCTGTCCATGGATCAAATCCCCAAGCGACCGAGAGTGCAGGCCTCTCGTGCGGCCGGTTCAAGGAGGTATGCCCACACACTCATACACAACCACGCACGCACGCACGCACGCACACACACACACACACACACACACACACACACACACACACGCACACACACACACACACAGCTTATTTGGGACAGGGAAGCCCAGGACGGCCACCTCGACTTCACACAGCTCCTTAGCTCTGACCTAACTACCCAGAAGGCCTAGCGTTGGTGACTAACGTAATTGCACAACAGAACCAGTTGTTTACATCTATGTCCCTCCCCCCCCCCCCCCCCCCCACCCCCCATTTGTAAAGTAAACATGATGCTTAACGTCAACAGAAACCCTAAGGCCTATAGTAGGAACGGGGAGAAGGGGGGGTGGGGGGGGGTTATGTGGTGGGGAAGAGTATATATATATATATATATATATATATATATATATATATATATATATATATATATATATATATATATATACCTATCGCTACATTGTCACCACCAGAATGACTCCTGCATTAGATGGGCAGCGATGAGAGCCATTTTAATGTTTCATTAATTGTGAGGACAAAGTTACAAGACAGTGTCCACAAACCACAGAATGGTGTCGAATATCAGTGATTGGAGTTTAAATCCTCTCCTCACTTTCCCTGCTGTAGGGTACTGCAGACACCGATGCTAGGAGCCCAGCGCTACCAGAAGTTCTCTCTCTCTCTTCCCCTCTCTCTCTCTCTCCCCCTCTCTCTCTCTCTCTCTCTCTCTAACTCGGACCATGTCTGTCTAACTTCTCGGACCATGTCTGTCTAACTTCTCGGACCATGTCTGTCTAACTTATCGGACCATGTCCAACTTCTCGGACCATGTCTGTCTAACGTCTAACTTCTCGGACCATATCTGTCTAACTTCTCGAACCATGTCTGTCTAACTTCTCGCATCATGTCTGTCTAACGTCTAACTACTCGAGCCATGTCTGTTTAACTTCTCGAACCATGTCTGACTAACGTCTAACTACTCGGACCACGTTTAACTTCTCGGACCATGTCTGTCAAACGTCTAACTACTCGGACCATGTCTGTCTAACTTCTCGGACCATGTCTAACTAACTTCTCGGACCATGTCTGTCTAACTTCTCGGACCATGTCTGTCTAACTTCTCGGACCAAGTCTGCCTAACAGTTAGCAGAGGACACAAACTAAAGATAACATAAACTTTATGGATTCCGTTTTAAAGGAGTTCGCTTTCTCCTCAAAACAAGTTTTGCCCAAGCAACAAAACAACAACAAAAAACAAAAAACGAACAAACAAACAAAAACAAACGCACAAACAAACAAAAAACAAATAAACAAACAAACAAACAAAACAAAAAAGATTTAGTCCAACAAAGCGGAAGATATAAACACAAACTTAAAATCAGTCAATACGTCTTAAAATGCTCCTTTGAGATTTTAACGCTTAAAAGGTTTCGTTAGTGACGGATAGCGTGACTGGCTGTACACAACAGTTAACGACACGTGTCCCAGCTCACCCGTGCTGCACGCACCGCACCTCGCATCGGCCACCAAAGCTGCCGTGGTCGCGTCGCCCGAAGAGGACAATTAATGAAAAGGCCGAGAGCATGTCACCTTGGCGGCGTTTTGCGACACTACACTTCCGCTCACTGTCACTGCGCACGGCAACGGGATTGTAAAATGAGAACGCAGTCAACGGAGCATTTTAACCCTGACAAAGTCCTCGTGTGTGTGTGTGTGTGTGTGTGTGTGTGTGTGTGTGTGTGTGTATGTAACGTCAGCCAGCAGGTTAGGTTATAAACATGTCTGCGTTAATTACTTGCACGTGGCATCTCATGACTATCGGTATCAGGAAGTGATCCAGCACGCACACACACATCCACACACTCGCTCACTCACTCACAGAATCGTTCTATTTTTTCTCGCTCAATTCCCACCTCTCTTTCAACACGAATTCAAGTGGAGAATGAAAGTTCAAAATATTATTGAATCAAAAACATAAGTCACAAGCATGTCATAAGCAGACAAACGAAGGGGTTAGAAGGCACAAAGGTTCGAAAAGCCAATATAGCTAGGTAAACTTTATCTGGTTGTCTCATTCCCTGAGAATTTAACATAAACAACAATTCAGTCAACACAAAATCGTCCGTGCGGGTTACGAAAGTCTGAGCTACAAACCTGTGAAAAGACAGTTCACAACCGGTGTATCATCAAAAACATCGCCTCACTTTATAATTTCTCAGTAGGGTCTTACACTGAATTTACGGAAGAAAACTTTAAGGTATCTTCCAAGTCTGTGGATAGTGGAAGATGGAATACACAAGAGAATTATTTATGGAAAAGTCAAACCAAAGCTAATCGCGGACTATGGCGGAGCTGGCCTTTTCACATAATATTAAATAGAAAAGTCGAACCTGTTAATCGCGGATACGCGGAACAGGCCTTTTCTAACCAATAAAATAAAGGAACTTCATTAGGAGGTTTAGATAAGAATGGGGGAAAAATGGAGCCAGGCTCGGATAACGAACCTGACCTCTCAGTCAGAACATCTGTAGCGAAACACAGTTTAAGATTCAACACATCAATCGTCAAATGAAAAAAAGTGTTATAACACATATATTTGAAACAACTCGTGGCTACCACGAAGCTGGCCCGTGTACTTAATCATTTAAGCGAACGTGAAAAATAATGAAACATCAGCGACGCCAGATCTTACGGCAAGATCAAACAAAACAAAAAACTACAACAATCAAACAACAATAAAACATTAGTCCAAAAACTAGGAAGGTAAAAGATAGACAAACCAACCTGTTGAATGTGGATTAAGTTGGGTCTAAATCAAAACTCTAGTTGCACGAATGAACAACTTGGAGACTTAGAGACAGACTGACTTGGAGACGAACTTGGAGACTGACCGGGAGTAAGTAAACATGGTGCTTAACGTCCACAGAAACCATAAGGCTTATTAGGGACGGGGAGAAGGGGGGAAAGGGGGTATGGAGGTGGGGGGAAGGAGATTATATACCTATCGCTACACTGTCACCACCAGAATGATTCCTGCATTAAGATGGGCAGCGATGAGAGCCACTTTAATGTTTCAGTAGGAAGTGATGGACAAAGTCACAATTAGACTGTCCACAAACCACAACCTTTTTGAAGAGAAAGGAGAGCCGAAGCGGTATCGAACCGAGGTCCTTCCGCTTACCAGCCTAACGCCTTACCGCTAGGCCAAACCGGCTCACCTGTGACCGGGAGACTTGGCAAATTGACTACATATGAGGGCACACGGTCTTTAAATTTATGTGAGGGCGAGTGTGTGGATGTGTTTGTGTGTGTGCTGGATCACTTCCTGATTCTGATAGTCATGAGATGCCACGTGCACGTAATTAACGCAAAAATGTTTATAACCTAACCTGCTAGCGTTCTCAGTTGCGGTGGCCACAGAATCGCTCGACGACATTTGATCCCTTCACGCACTAGAGACGTTACATATATATATATATGGTTAGTTAGTTCGGGCTTAGTCGTTTTTTTTATTTTTTATTCTTCGAATTTTATTCACCTGATATTTTAGAATAGTTGTGTGAACTGTGTTTTTTTTACCCACGTTCAGTTGTTAAGAATAAACCCCCGAGGAAGGCACCAGCCGAAAATTTGGGAACTTTTATGCCAACTTGTTGTTTTTCTTTGATTTTTATCAGTTATATATATATTATATTATATATTATATATATATATATATATATATATATATATATACGTTTACCGTTGAAACGTTCTAACAAAAAAAATCAAGAAGTGTGTGTAACTTTAGTTCTAAGTCCAGTGTGCAATGCAAGTAGCAAGGCTGACACAGTGGAGTAACCTACTTAAAAATATAAATATTGACGGAGTTTTTATTGTCGGTAGAACGATCAAAGCTGGTCGCGGTCACAAATGACAGTTTGCAAAAGAAGTTAGACCACATTGTCTACGTGACCATTGAGAGTACCTGGGAAAAATAATAATGACGAAAACTTATTAGGCGCATAGTCTGCCATAAACACCAGTACGCACTATACAATGAAACAGTATGACCCCCGTCCCCCCCCCCCCCCCCCCCCAACAAACAAAAACAAAACACACACAAAAAACAGTCAAGGTCAGTCCACGTTTACCTTCAACCCCATCAAACCATAGCAGTCTTCCATCAAACGTATTACATCTACAGGGCATCCACAACACATGCTCAAAGCACAAGATTATTCAATACCTACATAATCATATTTGACACAGCTGACAAATTACAAGTAATCTACCCAAAATACAGAATAAATTCATTTTAATCCTTATCTGAAGCGGGGATAATAAAACACAACTCAACCCAGTGCGCGAGCGCATTCACGCACACCGATACACACATCGAGGGAAGAGGAAAGATGTATTACAATGTTGCTGGAAAAGAGTGACAAACCGTGCACGGAATGAATTTTTCGGTACCTTTTATAACGCGGCGACAAAACATGCCGGTGTGACAAAACGTGCAGGCAGAACTTCGCAATATGACACGGGGTGACAAAACACCGGAAAAAGGCCCATCTTTAACATTCCTGGCGCCAGTTCGGCTCGCTGGTGCACGAGAGGCATACCGAAAGTGTTCTCGCATTCGTGGCCGTAGTAATCGGTAAACTTCTTTTTTCCCCCAATACATACCTTTATGTTTCGCAAACTGTAAAGTATGGTAGATTGTGAAAAGAGGATTGTTATAATTGGCTTTTGACGCCCAGTCAGCCATGACGGTTATATTAGGGCAATTTGTTTCGTTGACTTATTTCAATTTTCCATCACGGACTGCAAAAAGCGACATAAAAGTAAAAATTGTGGGCAATGATGTCTAAGATGGAAATCAGTTTTATAATATTGTAACATATCATGAACGCGCAGAATCGTAAACAGTAACATGTAATATAAACAGTAAAAAAACAGTAACGGTACATGCTGTGATCAGCAAAATGTAGCTTGATCAGTGAAGTGTGATATAAACGGCGAAAAGTAATATGAACAATAGGCATAGCCGCTCTAAGACGTGAACTGCTTCATGTACAGCGATCCAGCATTTTCATTATTGTCTGTATGATTTTGTCCCCTTTGGTCTAAAGCCCGTTCTTAACTGGGCGAATGTTTGTTTGCCGAACATATTTCGGACACTTCGACGAACTATGATTCGTTTCTTAATTGAACTTTTTAGTTCGCCGAATGTGGTTCGGACAGTCCAAACTTTACTTCATTCTCAACTGGCTTGTAATGAGATGCAAGCTTCGGCCCGAACTTGCGGCAGACGCGCAGCAGACAGCATGATCGAAAATGTAGGCTATAGTCAAGTCAAGTCAATATACTTTCATCATCCCTCACATGGTACTTCAACTAACTACTATCTCATTCTGGGTCTCCGAGACAAGGCTGCGCCTCCCACAAGTCAACAAATAAACAAATTCCCTCCGAAGCGAGTGAAGAACCTAGCAATACCGTCATCCATTTTTATTTTTATTTTTTCTTCATCCACAGGAGCTCTGCTCTCAGCCAATCAGAGGCAATGATCGTCGAATAGGGCGAATGTTCCCAGAACATGTTGAGTGAAGCTTTTTTTACCCCGAATATAGCTTCGACGAATACTTCCAACTAGGTTCGCGAAGAATAGTTGGCCCAACTAAGAACCAACTAGCTTCGCCGAATACTTCCAACTAGGTTCGCGAAGAAACATTCACCCAATTAAGAACGGGCTTAAGATGAATACAGACAAACAAACAAAGAAAATCCTTATCTATCGTTAAAAGACCCTCCTCTGGCTTCAAAGAATGTGGACGACAATTTTTAACATCTTTCTCACACCGATCATAAATGCCCATATTTTGTATGGTGGCACATGCCATTTTGCATCTGATCACTTAATTCTTCACACTGCATCTCTTTCTTGGCGGCCCTCCTTTCTACCCAACTCTTGTTGTTGGTGGTGGTGGTGGTGGTGGTGATGTTAGACTTACTAAACGCCGAGGTACTGGAGGGAACCGAACTCAAAGAGGTGGGGGGAAGGGAAACTATACTAACGCAACACAGTCACCACCAGAATGATTCTGCGTTAACAGCGGTGTAAGCCATCTTCCATTAATCGTGAGGGGCAAAGTCACAAGGCAACATTTTATTGACTAACACCGACAACCTCATCCTTTTCCCTTTCACCTTGCATTTATAACCTATACTGTTTATTTGAATGTTAACAGTTCAGTTCAATGTTGCTTTACAGCCACAGAACCCACCGGGCTTAATAGGGTCGGGGAGCTCAGGACGGCCACCTCGACTTTCACGCAACTCCTGAGCTCTGAAGAGGTGTTACAAGTAAACATGGTGCTTAACGTCCACAGAAACCACAAGGCTTATTAGGGACGGGGAAGGGGTGTTAAAGTAAACATCGTGCTTAGCGTCCACAGAGACCACAAGGCTTATTAGGGACGGGAGGGTGTTAACAAAACATTCTCATTTTATATCTTTCGTTTCAGTATGCTGTATTGCTTCTGAGCATTCAAGTTCAGCAAAGCGCCACCGCTTCGCAAGAGAAGAGACGGGAGAAAGCCCTGGCGGCTAGATTAAAGGCTACGCAAAACGGGATTAGGTGGATAGGGGTCAGTTATCAAAGCGGCAGGCCCTCACCCCTGCAAAACCTCTTGTCATCAAGGTAACGAGTGGATTCCAATAAGGACAGCAGTCTCTGATGTACCGCCTGTCAGGCAAATGCACGAGCCGTGGGGAGAGAGAAAAAAAAGGGCCCAATGTTGTCGCAGCTTTCCCTAGCTGAACACTCGGGGGTCACCCGGTATATCTGTGCAACTGTACATTGACAAATTGTATTGTCCCTAATATGCTTTTTAGCACCTGAGGACATTAAACAAAATGTATGGTATGACACATTTTGTGCATTCCGTAGAGAGAGGATTGTCTGTGACCGCGATTTTGATTACCTTGCCACATGGGCAGCACATGCAAAAATGGCCAATGATTAATTTTTACGCGATAAGCCCGCACAGGAAATACACCAGACAGACTCAGGAAAACCTGAGCAGATGAGGCGTGCATGCTATTTATTGCTGTAAGTAGGCCAAGCAGCCAGTGATTTTGTCTAGTTCAACCCCAAAAACACAGTTGTCTGAGGTCCGTTCCGAAGCATGAGTGGAAAAGATCAAGTCACACTCATCAGTTTTCCGAAGGGGAGTAACTGCTCTGTCTTCTCAAATTTTATTCTTCTGTTTCCTCGGTTTTTGTTTCCCCTCGGGGCACGACAAATTTCAGTACCCATCGGACATCTTTTCCCTATCTTTGGGGCGGAGCTTAAACGGTACCTTTATTGTAACTCCTGTGTACCTACACAGAGGTGCAGCTAGTTCTCCTCTGGGTGTGGACCTTAAGCAACCCCCGAAGAAGACTATTTATTTCGATATAAACAGGACCCCTACCGCACTGCCGCCTTACTGTTTCTGTGGACGTTAAGTATCATGTTTACTTTGCACTGCCGCCCAGCAAAGACAGACCGACCGACTATCATTCCGTCGTCACAACAGTGGTTGTCACAGCCAACAGACGTAGGGAGTCGGGGCCTGGGCGCCACTCTGGGTCCACTGTGTGGCTATCGGCTCATGCTCACGGCCACTGGTATGTGTCAGCACGTCACGCCAGGCTACCTACCCGTTTCGCGGGGAAGTGTTGTGTCTTACACAAAAGTGTGTGTGTGTGTGTGTGTGTGTGTGTGTGTGAGTGTGTGCGTGCGTGCGTGCGTGCGTGTGCGTGAGTGCGTGCGTGAGTGTGTGCGTGCGTGCGTGCGTGTGTTTGGAAGGAAATTATTTCACTGTTTAGTTGGAAGATCAATCTTCGTTAGCACATACAGATCAGTGTCATACATGTTTGAATTCATTACAGTTTGTGTGCGTGCGTGCGTGTGTGCTGTGTGTGTGTGTGTGTGTGTGTGTGTGTGTGTGTGTGTTTCCATATAATACTTTATGTAAATTGTTTCGGTAGGACTGTGCTCTACGTGTGATAAATGTAATTATTACTATAGTGTGTGGCCTGGACGCCACTCTGGGTCCACTGTGTGGCTATCGGCTCATGCTCACGGCCACTGGTATGTGTCAGCACGTCACGCCAGGCTACCTACCCGTTTCGCGGGGAAGTGTTGTGTCTTACACAAAAGTGTGTGTGTGTGTGTGTGTGTGTGTG
>JABMCL010002582.1:650000-662500 GCA_018857735.1 Alviniconcha marisindica | reverse complement strand
ACTCAGCTGTTGACGGTGTAACCTTGTCGTTTCTATAGTACTCAGCTGTTGACGGTGTAACCTTGTCGTTTCTATAGTACTCAGCTGTTGACGGTGTAACCTTGTCGTTTCTATAGTACTCAGTTTTGACGGTGTAACCTTGTCGTTTCTATAGTACTCAGCTGTTGACGGTGTAACCTTGTCGTTTCTATAGTACTCAGCTTTTGACGGTGTAACCTTGTCGTTTCTATAGTACTCAGCTGTTGACGGTGTAACCTTGTCGTTTCTATAGTACTCAGCTATTGACGGTGTAACCTTGTCGTTTCTATAGTACTCAGCTATTGACGGTGTAACCTTGTCGTTTCTATAGTACCCTGCTTTTGACGGTGTAACCTTGTCGTTTCTATAGTACCCTGCTTTTGACGGGGTGCCTTGCTATTTACGGGGTACCTCAAGTTTCTTTTGACGGGGTAACCTTGCGTTTCTATAGTACCCTGTTTTGACGGGGGACCTTGTCGTTTCTGTACTATTCTGCTTTTGACGGGGGAACACTGCCGTTTCTATAGTAAACCTTGTTGTTTCTAAAGTTTTACTCTGCTTTTGACGGGGGAACATGCCGTTTCTATCAGTGCAACTCTGCTTTTGACGGGAGAACTTGGCCTGTTTCTATAGTACCTGCTTTTAACGGGAGAACCCTGTGCTCGCTTTCCCGTAGTACTCTGCTTTTAACCGGGGAACCTTGCTGTTTCCGTAGTACCCTGCTTTTGACGGGAGAACACTGTCGTTTCTATAGTACTCTGATTTGACGGGGGAACCTTGTCGTTTCTAAAGTACTCTGATTTGACGGGGGAACATGGCCGTTTCTATAGTACTCGTTTTTGACGGGAGGAACATGGCCGTTTCTAAGTACTCTGCTTTTGACGGGGAACATGGCCGTTTCTATAGTACTCTGCTTTTGACGGAGGAACATGGCCGTTTCTAAGTACTCTGCTTTTGACGGGGAACATGGCCGTTTCTATAGTACTCTGCTTTTGACGGGGGAACATGGCCGTTTCTATGTACTCTGCTTTTGACGGGGGAACATGGCCGTTTCTATAGTACTCTGCTTTTGACGGAGGAACATGGCCGTTTCTATAGTACTCTGCTTTTGACGGGGGAACATGGCCGTTTCTATACTCTGCTTTTGACGGGGGAACATGGCCGTTTCTACAGTACTCTGCTTTTGACGGAGGAACCTTGTTGTTTCTACAGTACTCTGCTTTTGACGGGGGAACCTTGCTGTTTCTATAGTACTCTGCTTTTGACGGGGGAACATGGCCGTTTCTACAGTACTCTGCTTTTGACGGAGGAACTGACATGGCCGTTTCTATAGTACTCTGCTTTTGACGGAGGAACATGGCCGTTTCTATAGTACTCTGCTTTTGACGGAGGAACATGGCCGTTTCTATACTCTGCTATTGACGGGGGAACATGGCCGTTTCTATAGTACTCTGCTTTTGACGGGGGAACATGGCCGTTTCTATAGTACTCTGCTTTTGACGGAGAACATGGCCGTTTCTATACTCTGCTATTGACGGGGGAACATGGCCGTTTCTATAGTACTCTGCTTTTGACGGGGGAACATGGCCGATTGTACAATACTCTGCTTTTGACGGGGGAACATGGCCGTTTCTATAGTACTCTGCTTTTGACGGGGGAACATGGCCGATTGTACAATACTCTGCTTTTGACGGGGGAACATGGCCGTTTGTACACCGACAGACTCTCTTCACACGGTCACTGCGCATTCACGTTACTGAGCTCGACATGGACACCATCAGCAGCTCCAGCACAACAACAGCGGCGGCGGCATGCGCACCCCTGCCGACACGTTGTTCTCCACCGCGCTCGCCATTAAATAACACCGCTGAACTAACTCACAGACCGACACCGTTGCCAGCTGTTTACTTTTTCTCACTGGCGCCAAACGACCTATAGCAGATTACCGCAAATCCGCCAGACGAACGCTTAAAGAGGTATTGCGATTGTCTCCGTGTGCGTGTATATGGTATATATGCGTGTGAACGCGTGTGTCCAGGCCAGTGAGCCGGTTTGGCCTAGCGGTAAGGACTGACAGGTACAGAGGTAGGTAGGTAGACAGACTGACATGTGGGGATAGTCAGTACAGACTGACAGGTACAGAGGTAGGTAGGTAGACAGACTGACATGTGGGGATAGTCAGTACAGACTGACAGGTACAGAGGTAGGTAGGTAGACAGACTGACGTGTGGGGATAGTCAGTACAGACTGACAGGTACAGAGGTAGGTAGGTAGACAGACTGCCATGTGGGGATAGTCAGTACAGACTGACAGGTACAGAGGTAGGTAGGTAGACAGACTGACATGTGGGGATAGTCAGTACAGACTGACAAGTACAGAGGTAGGTAGGTAGACAGACTGACGTGTGGGGATAGTCAGTACAGACTGACAGGTACAGAGGTAGTAGGTAGACAGACTGACACGTACAGACAGTCAATACAGACTGACAGTACAGAGGTAGGTAAGTAGACAGACTGACATGTGGGGGCAGGGGGGGGGAGGGGCAGGGACAGAAACTGACAAAGAAAGAAAGAGAGTTAGTCAGTCAGTCAGTCAGTTAGTTAGTCAGTTAGTTAGTTAGTTAGTTAGTTACTAGATTTTAACGTCCTGTCAACCGCACAGTCACACTCCGAGCATCGCTTTCCGGCACCTTCCTTCAAACTCTGTCAGATTTGGTTACGCCACTGCAGGGGTACTCTTTATCTCCGCGCAGCTGTCCAGCGACGCGGTCAGCGCCCTCCGAAAGGTTCCGGTACTAATACGACTGTAGAAGCAACCTAGCGCCCAAGCACGCACGTAAACAAGAGGCGCATCCACCCCGGGTAAAAAGAGAGTTCCGTCTCGATTCAAATGATTTTGGTTTTATTTGAGCTGGCGTAAGCAACATGGTCAGTTATAAAACAAAGGTCTGATATAATTTGAGTTGTTTGTAACAAACTTACTACTGTTTGAGCACCATCAAAAAAACTGCTCGTCAGCTGACAGTTTTCTGGACCCTATGGCGTAACTAAATACGGCAGTGGTTGAAGGAAGGATGTCGTAAACCAGTGCTTGGAGTTTGCCGCACAATTTGCCCTTGAGTGAAGTTTAAGCTGAAGAAAATTACTTTTATAACGTTTCGCCCTTGAGTGAATGCCCTTTTAACCAGAAGAGAGAGAGAGAGAGAGAGAGAGAGAGAGAGAGAGAGAGAGAGAGAGAGAGAGAGAGAGAGAGAGAGAGAAACTAGCTTTTGTAACGTTCCGCCCTTGCGCGATTGCCTCTTTAACCTGCAGAAAACAACTTGAGTAACGTTCTCCCCTTGCGTCAGTGTCCCTTTAGCCTGAAGGAAAAACAACTTTTGTAACGTTCTGCTCTTGCGCCAGTGCCCCTTTAACCTGAAAGAAAAACAACTTTTGTAACGTTCTCCCCTTGCGTCAGTGTCCCTTTAGACTGAAGGAAAAACAACTTTTGTAACGCCTGTTCTGCCTTGAGTGACTGCCCCTTCGTTAGTTAAACTTGCGTGCGCAGCGTGCGGTTCACCGAGTGTGTTTGGTAACCAAGACAAACCCTGTTGTGTAAGTAGCGCACACTCAGCCAAGCACTACGCCTATATAACTAACCATGGACTTACATATAGACGTACATGTAGGTCCATGAATACAACCGCACCGAGCCTGACCCAAGACCGGCCGCCTAGGTGTACAGAAGTGACCCGTTCTAAGTTCCAGCAAATAATGTGGGAGAGAGGCATTCTTTGGTTCCAGCAAAGCCCGTCCAGCCACGTGGAGACAAGTTTCCAGTTCAGCCAGGTCAGCAGTTGCCAGGGCCAGGGTTCAAGGACGGATACAGTCTTGGTGTCAGGCGACAGTCATACTAGGGCGAAGTTCGTCAAATCACAAGTTGTTTGAGTCTGGTGAATGATTTCGCCCATTTTACATGTCACTGTACCACACACACACACACACATACACTCTCTCTCTCTCTCTCTCTCTCTCTCTCTCTCTCTCTCTCTCTCTCTCTCTCTCTCTCTCTCTTTGACTGAACCTAAACTACAATCCTTACAAGGAAAATAAAGTTTTCGAGTTCAAGTTCTCTCTCTCTCTCTCTCTCTCTCTCTCTCTCTCTCTCTCTCTCTCTCTCTCTCTCTCTCACACACACACACACACACACACACACACACACACACACACAACACACATCTCTCTCTCTCTCTCTCTCTCTCTCACCACACACACACACACACACACACACACACACACACACACACACACACACACACACACACAGACAAACCACACACACACACACAACACACACACACACACACACACACACACACACACACACACACACACACACACACACACACACACACACACACACACACACACACCACGATGTCCTGTTGGTAGGGTGGAGGTGGTGGAAAAACAGGATGGAGAGATGTACAGATTTAAAACAATTTTTTTAACGGTTTGCAAGATGAGCTGCTGTAGCTGGTGCCAGGGAAACTTTGGCACGAAAAAGAACGTTATCTCTTCGGTGTCCTGACTGAACTCTAAAAAGACGCATGTTGGAAGAAGAACGAAGCTGTAAAAAGGAGTGTAGAACTGACGAAGCTAAGTAAAGGATATTGCTGACCAGAACCATTTAGAGAGTTAAAGAACCGATGCAAGTTTAAAATAAATCTGTTTCGGTGTTGTTTTAATTGGAAGCCAGTGTGGTGTATTCAGAAGATGCGTTAGCGTAAATCTGAAAAGTAGACCGATAAAAAATTATTTACTTTTTGGGGGTAATTTGTTTTATCGAAGCACAGCAATCTTGTTTTGCGCAAGTATACGTGTCCTCGTGATTCCTACCACTGGTCTCAGTAACTCACACAGTTTGCTTATAGTGTAGTACCCACAGAACTAGTGCGAGACCGATAAAATGATAAAGGCCGTGCCAGTCGCACCATGCAATACAGCACGTGTAAGTTACCAAAGCCGCATTACCAAAGTGGTACAAGAGTCCTAATCGTTTCTGATCCGACACTATGTAACACAGATCGGTTACAACGGCCTTAATCGCTTCTGATCCGACACGTACGATTCGGCACGTTACAAAGGTAACATTATACACGCGAGAAAAGCGCTGGCCTTCTGTGCAATGGTTACGTCAGTTCCGGCCTCCGTCGGGGTCTAACCCACAAGGAAAGTTCGACTTCCTACTTCAGGTCAGCTGGTTATAGTCAAGTAACAGTGACTTCTTCCTACTTCAGGTCAGCTGGTTATAGTCAAGTAACAGTGACTTCCTACTTCAGGTCAGCTGGTTATAGTCAAGTAACAGCGACTTCCTACTTCAGATCGGCTGGTTACAGTAACAGTGACTTCCTACTTCAGGTCAGCTGGTTACAGTAACAGTGACTTCCTACTTCAGGTCAGTTGGTTAGAATCAAGTAACACTGACTTCCTACTTCAGGTCAGCTGGTTACAGTAACAGTGACTTCCTACTTCAGGTCAGCTGGTTACAGTAACAGTGACTTCCTACTTCAGGTCAGCTGGTTAGAATCAAGTAACATTGACTTCCTACTTCAGGTCAGCTGGTTACAGTAACATTGACTTCCTACTTCAGGTCAGCTGGTTAGAGTCAAGTAACACTGACTTCCTACTTCAGGTCAGCTGGTTAGAGTCAAGTAACACTGACTTCCTACTTCAGGTCAGCTGGTTACAGTAACAGTGACTTCCTACTTCAGGTCAGCTGGTTAGAATCAAGTAACACTGACTTCCTACTTCAGGTCAGCTGGTTAGAATCAAGTAACACTGACTTCCTACTTCAGGTCAGCTGGTTACAGTAACAGTGACTTCCTACTTCAGGTCAGCTGGTTAGAATCAAGTAACACTGACTTCCTACTTCAGGTCTGCTGGTTAGAGTCAAGTAACACTGACTTCCTACTTCAGGTCAGCTGGTTATAGTCAAGTAACAGCCGGATACTGAACAGTGAACTTTCAGGGTTCCAGGCGAGATCAAAAGATCAAGAGATCTTAGAGGAGGGAGGTGGAGCTGGACCCTCAACTTAGCCCAGAAGAGATCATGAGTAGGGAGGTGGAGCCGGGCTGAGAAGGTTGGACTTCCTTTGCTTGAGTTGTCCAAGTTGTTCGTCAACAGCAGTGCAACGGACATTGTCTTTGTGACTCTGTCCAAGCACAGCAGTTGAAACAGCAATTGCGCAGTGCACAAGTCGCTGGGCAACGGCGAGGGACACCGCCTTAACACTTCCATTGTTCTGGCGGCGGTCCACGGTCTCTCCGGTCTTTTTCGGGCGGTTTCCGCGGTCGAGTCTTCACTCTTTCGTCCCCTTCCCACTCTGTCCCCGTCCCTAATAAGCCATCTGGCTTCCGTGGACGTAAAGCAACAAAGAAGAAGAACAGTGAAACTGACCCATCCACGCGGCATGTACTGATTACGCACAGGTGCTCTGATGTTGGTTGGGGTAGATTACGTGATGATAGTATACATTACGTACAGGTGCTCTGAAGTTGATGCGGACCGATTACGTGATGATAGTACACATTACGTACAAGTGCTCCGGCGTTTGAGGGCGCAGGAACAAACAGATTACGTGAAGATAGTACACATTCTGTGCAGGTGCTCTGATGTATAGTGTGGGCGCGGGCACAGATTACGTGAAGATAGTACACAGTAATGCAGGTGCTACGAAATTTGGTGGGAGCAGGAACAGACGGAAGGAACTTTTTTTACGCCCAGTAAACTTGGTGCTTAACGTCCACAGAAACCGTACGGCTTATTAGGGACGGGGGAAGGGGGTATGGAGGTGGGGGGAAGAGGGAGATTATATACCTATCGCTACACTGTCACCACCAGAATGGTTCCTGCATTAAGATGGGCAGCGATGAGAGCCATTTTAATGTTTCAGTAGGAAGTGATGGACAAAGTCCAAGACAGTGTCCACAAACCACAACCTTTTTGAAGAGAAAGGAGAGCCGAGGCCGCGGTATCGAACCGAGATCCTTCCGCTTACCAGCCTAACGCCTTACCGCTAGGCCAAACCGGCTCACCAGTCAGCCAGGACGTTTATATTGGGTTTATATTACGTGCAGGTGCTCTAAAGTTGCTGGTGGGCGCCGGAACAAACAGATTAGGTGACAACAGGCCACATTACTGAAGTCGGCTGAGGGCACAGGAACACCGAGTACACGATGACAGTGCACAAATTCGCCAGATGCACAAAGGAGTAGCGGCTTTGTGCTTTACCCGGCACCTCGTAAATCCTGTCAAAACGGTTAGTCAAGGTAGGTTAGACCGACCCCCATCCGAGGTCAAGGTCAGGAACTCTCAGTTCTTTCGGGTCAACGCTTGTGCGCAATGTCTTCAAAAAAGTGACTAGATTACAGTCAATATTTAAGCCCCGACTCAGCGATATCCCCCCCTCAAAAAAGGAAAACGAAATTGAAAATCCTGAGGAAAAAAGTCCGCAGAGAGACCATACCCAAAGACACGTGGTTCACACACACAAACACAGATCATTACCCCCTCTCTCTCTCTCTCTTAGCCTGATATAACCCTTCAGTTGTGGTTGACTGGGCTCAAGCACAACTCTCTCTCTCTCTCTTCTCTCTCTCTCTCTCTCTCTCTCTCTCTCTCTCTCTCTCTCTCTCTCTCCACACACACACACACACACACACACACACACGAGTCCAACTGTGAATCCCTTCTCTCATCTCTCTCTCTCTCTCTCTCTCTCTCTCTCTCTCTCTCTCTCTCACCCACACACACACACACACACACACACACACACACACACACCCCTCCCCCCCCTTCACTCACATGGAAGCAAAGCACACACCACACCACACCACACACCACACCACACCACACCACACAGCACACACCACACCACCACCAAGCGGAACGCAAACAGACCATGGGACGATCGACAGGCCAGAGGTTATCGAAGCCTGTCGGCGTTTAGCGTGGCGTCTCCTTAGCAACGACAAACGCCGTGAAACGTCTAGCGGTCATGACCGCATCCGGCACGCAAGATCGATTGCCGAAGTAGGAGGTCCCCACCTCCCCACCCCCACCCCCTCCCTGCCAAATCCCCCCCTCCCCACCCCCCCTTCCCCCCTCCCCCACCTCCCAAGCCATGCAGAACGATCCGGACCCGAACTGTCAACTGCATCCGGCAAGGGGCAGATCGATGTTGTCTCCCATGACTGATGCGGCACTGACTTTCATAAGAACTAACAAAGCTACCGCACCTCGCTCCTCATTCGGGGGTTTGTCGCTTTGGGGGGTTGCGGGATGCGGGGTGGGGCCGGAGGGGGGGGGGGAGCAGTAAAGATGGCGGTGGGGTCGGTAGCCGTTCAGAAAGCAAGGTAATACGGTACAACAACACGGCAGGTTAAAATCAATGCACCAGCGAAACAGTACCTAACCGATCGGAAACGCGGCACATCAGGACAAAGCAATGAAACGTACACAATCAACAACCCACAACACACAACAGACACAACACACACAACACACACACACACACAGACACACACACACACACACACACACACACACACAACACACACACACACCACACACACAGACAACACACACACACACACACACACACACAAACACACCAAAGAAGAACACACACACACACACACACACACACACACACACACACATTCAAAGAATACACACACACACACACACAACAAAACACACACACACACACACAACAACACTAAAAAAAGAAAGAAGAAGAAAGAAATATTATACTCCAAAAACCAACCCCCCCCCCCCCCCCAAAAAAAGGGGGGGGGGCTTAGAGTGAGATGGCGACAGCTGGGTCGTTGCGAAAATAAAGGCGCGGTATAAACAGCGAAGGGTTGGATTACTTACTCCACGCTTCCAGATTTTCCACTCGGATGCGTGTGACCCACCCTAGGGACCAAGGACCACAGTCCTCACTGTCAGTGTGGACCGCTTTCCGCTCCGAACTTCTCAGTCGTCAACAGTCCACGGCAGGCGCGACGGACGGTTTCACTACTTCTCCACGGTCGGTTAGCTTCTGGGCCCCAACGCTCCGAACCTACCTTGTGAGAAATTCAGTCAGTGCTGAACGTGCTGGGTAGAGTGGCACAGTGCTGAACGTGCTGGGTAGAGTGGCACAGTGCTGAACGTGCTGGGTAGAGTGGCACAGTGCTGCAGTTCCTCGTGAAAGCAGAGAGGGAAACAGCGAAACAGTGTTCACCCCGGAAAGGTCCCCACGCGACGTTAAAGCATTACGCGCACACGCACGCACGCACGCACGCACATACACACATACACACACACTCGCACGCACGCACGCACACACTCTCTCTCTCTCTCTCTCTCTCTCTCTCTCTCTCTCTCTCTCTCTCTCTCTCACACACACACACACACACACACACATCTACACACACACACATCTACACACACACACTCATGTGTGACACACACACACAGTCACACACACACACACACACACACACACACACACACACACACACCAAAAAAGCAAAACAAAACAAAACCAACGACATCGCTACTGCTCTTGTAAACACGGTAGCAAAAGAGAAGGGGAAGAGGTGAGTCTTTTTCCTTTAGATATTTACGAGTCACACTTCGACGGTAAGAAACTTCGAGATTGTATCCTCACAATGCGACCAGTACATCAGCACGAAACGTTCGGTCCTTGAGTACCCTTGTTAAGAAACTCCTGGTACATTAGTACGCTAGCTGGAGTACACTGGGAAGAAACACCTACGGTCTTCGACTGCAGGACTAGCTTATTCAGGCCTAGCTCAACTCTGCGGTTCCGGTTCAAGGAACTCGCACACGCTCTCACATTCTCTCTCTCTCTCTCTCTCTCTGGCTGTTAAATAGGTCCAAATGGACCTAACGCTACTACCTATTAGTTTCGAGTCTCCTCTCTCTCTCTCTCTCTCTCTCTCTCTCTCTCTCTCTCTCTCTCTCTCTCTCTCTCTCTCTCTCTCTCAATTCCCTTGCCGATTATTTGTGTATCATAAAGAAAGCTGTTCTAAGAAGGAATTTGATTAGATTTAGACTAGGAGTGTCTCCTCTTAAGGCCCACCGTCTACGATACACAGACAGATCACAAGGAAATTATACATGCCCATTTTGTAAAGACTCTGACGAAACAGAAATTCATTTCCTCTTTATATGTCCAAAATATAAAACGCTCAGGGAAACCTACTTGCTTGAAAAGTTCTATCTCCGTCCATCTGCGTTTAAAATGGCAATTTTACTAGCAGATACAAGGCAGACCTTACCACTTGCTATTTTTATTTCTAAGGCATTCGAATTGAGATCGTCTGCGGTCCCTTGGTCACTTAATACCTTGGATGCCACTCCTTAAGTATGCTTCATATTTGATTATGCATATGAACTATGTGTTTTTGTGTGCGCGTGCGTGTTGCCAAATTTGTCGTGCGTGCTGCGTGCATGCGTATGTATTGTGTGGTGTGTGTGTTGTGTGTGTGTGTGTGTGTGTGTGTGTGTGTGTCGCTGTGTGTGTATGTGTGTGTGTGTGTGTGTGTGTGTGTGTGTGTGTGTGTGTGTGTGTGTGTGTGTAATGTGTGTGTGTGTGTGTGGTGTGTGTGTGTGTGTGTGTGTGTGTGTGTGGAGGGGTGCCAGTAGGTGGTGTGAGTGTTGTCTTGGTTATTGTCAATATGTATATGGATAGATATTGATTTTGTGTATCCATGTATTGCATTACTTCCCCGATTGCTCCCAATTTGACACGGGCAGATGGCCTAGTTCAATAAACCATTCGTTCGTTCGTTCGTTCGTTCGTTCTCTCTCTCTCTCTCTCTCTCTCTCTCTCTCTCTCTCTCTCTCTCTCTCTCTCTCTCTCTCTCTCTCACACACACACACACACACACACACACACACACACACACACACACACACACACACACTGTGCCTGCAAGTGTGTGCAGGAACTTACACTAAAAATCTGTTCGATGAAATCAGTGCTGACAAACCAGGCTAGTTTCATCCTAAACACAGTGACCGGCACGGTTTATTCCAGCTGCAATCGTTCGCCTCTCCGTCAGGCACAAACTCACCACTGTGATTCTGACGTTCAAAGCAGCCGCCATCATCTCTTACGTATACTAGACTATTTCAAAGAGTGGTTTTTGCTCCGACAGATAGTGAGCCGGTTTGGCCCAGCGGTAAGGCGTTAGGCTGGTAAGCAGAAGTGCCTCGGTTCGATTCCGCTTCGGCTCTCCTTTCTCTTCAAAAACGTTGTGGTTTGTGGACACTATCTTTGTCCCTCACAATTAATGAAACATTAAAAATGGCTCTCATCGCTGCCCATCTTAATGCAGGAGTCATTCTGGTGGTGACAGTGTAGCGATAGGTATATAATCTCCCTCTTCTCCCACCTCCATACCTCCTCCCCCGGCCCCCTTCTACCCGTCCCTAATAAGCCTTATGGCTTCTGTGGACATAAAGCACCATGCTCACTTACTATACTTACTTTCCAACAGTACAGCAAATGAGGGTTGTTACAATTCAGCGACGCAGCACCGAGCTGCTGCGTCAAGCCGATCAAACTGAGTGAAGAGACTTAACATGACAACGTAATAATGTTTCAGGTGATCGTGCCTTCTCTCATTTGGCCCTTCTGTCCGGAACTCACTTCCACCACGCATTAGAAACGACGCAACAATCAATACTTTCATGTCCGCTCTGAAAATACACCTGTTCAACCTATTTCAGTATCAGGTACCCAACCGTGTGTGTGTGTGTGTGTGTGTGTGTGTGTGTGCGTGCGTGCGTGCGTGCGTGCGTGTGTGTGTGTGTGTGTGCGTGCGTGCGTGCGTGCGTGCGTGCGTGCGTGCGTGCGTACGTGCGCGCCGGCGCGTGTCTGTGGTAAAAATATACATAAACCCACTCCCCGGGAGGAGGAGTGGTTCGTCATACCAAGGCACGGCTGGTCAAACAGACGTCTCCAGATGCCAACAACTCCATGGCCAACAGCATGACTCGGCGCCGTCAGGTTCACGAGTAATTAGAACTGCTTCGTGATGCATTGTATTTTGTCGCTGAGCTGGGGCGTATGCGTCGCAGGAAGGGAGGGGTGCACTGGTGTGTGTGGGGGGGTGGGGGGGCGGTGAAGTGGGGGGTGAGGAATGGACGCGGGGGCGGGGGGGGGTGAGTTTGGGATTGTGCGTTGAACTGCATTGACGCAAGCAGGCCAAAGTATTTTTGTCCAGGTGAGATTAAAACGTGACTATGCCTATGTTTTAAATCTTTTCTTTGTCTTCTCTCTCTCTCTCTCTCTCTCTCTCTCTCTCTCTCTCTCTCTCTCTCTCTCTCTCTCTCTCTCTACTATTAACTGAATGATGTATGGCATGTGTTCATCTGGCGCTGTGAGCACGCTATGTTTTGTGTGGAAATTCTCATGTTTA
>JABMCL010002582.1:627500-645000 GCA_018857735.1 Alviniconcha marisindica | reverse complement strand
CAACGGACGGTCGGACAGACAGACTCGTGTAATGACACGCGTCATCGTAAAATGACGACCTTTTGTGTGACACTTAGCCAGTACGTGTTTTTAGTCACATAGTTTAGCGGGAGAGGCTTTTTTTTTCTTCTTCTTTTTTCTTTTTTAATCTTTCTTTCTTTCCAACTACGCAGTGTGTCACGCTCCTAGCGTAGTCCCGATGCCACTCACGCGGCTGTTGGCATGGTGTCCAGAGTCAATAATCATTTCATCCTATCGCAGCGTGAAAGGTGGCGTCAACGGGAGATAACTTGAGGCTGCCTACGCTCCTCTTCATTTTTTTAGTACGCGTGTCGTAGCGTGATTGGAGGAGAGCGTCACGAACATCAATGGCACGATATCTGTTGCGTACGTTGCAGCACCTGTGAGCCGGTTTGGCCTAGCGGTAAGGCGTTAGGCTGGTAAGCGGAGGGACCTCGGTTCGACTGAATCCGCTTCGGCTCTCCTTTCTTTTCAAAAGTTGTGGTCTGTGGACACTGTCTTGTGACTTTGTCCCTCACAATTAATGAAACATTAAAATGGCTCTCATCGCTGCCCACGTTAATGCAGAAGACATTCTGGTGGTGACAGTGTAGCGACAGGTATATAATCTCCCCCCCCCTTCTCCCCGTCCCTAATAAGCCTTATGATTTCTGTGGACGTTAAGCACCATGTTTACGTTGTAGCATCCAGGTTTATGGGATCAACGCAACCATGGACCATATACGTATATTATAGATCCATGACGCAACGGCGCACGTCACCGTGCAATGGCCTTCTGGGAGTTGTCAATGAAAGTGACATCATAAGAAGAAAAAACGAAGAGTAGACATCGTAAGATCTATGACACAGCAAAAAATTACAGTTATTGTTCAAAGATAAAGTTTTGGGTGCCAGTACATAACCTATGTCCAACGTGGGTACGAAATTTAAAGAAAGAGGTCAGCTCAGTTCTGTTCAGTTCAGAATAGGATCTATGCGCTCGGAAAAGCCCATACACGCTCAACGCCGTCACTCGGAAGTTTGCTTAGCGTTAGAGAAAGAGAGATGCTGAAACAGCCCAACTTAGCTTTAAGCTCCTGAACTCGATTGAAGTCCAGATCTTGATTAAGAAGTAAGATCAACACCATTTGCACAGTCTCAGCAATCTTGTCTTCAATCGTGATAAAGACACTAGCTGTTTCGGGTCAGCGCTGTAAGTGCACCACTTCGGTGGATATTCAAAAACGCGCTATAAAAAGCTTTTCACTCACGTAAAATCACATGCGAGCGCAGTGAGTCTGTTCGAAAGCGGAGAATAACGCTATATAAAAGCGATCAACAACAACAACACAAATCTGAAGAGAAACACTTGCAAGCAGGATTGACAGCTAGAATACTTGTCACAGGGGGCCACAATTATGCATGATGAGCAAATAAAGTTAAACGTGGATTTCACCTAATCCCGATTTGCCAAAGGGTCCATAAATCCGGCTCTCCTTCTACATGCGGTGGTCTTCAATAGCCATAGAAACTGTTATGAATATGATGTGTCTTGATGGGTGACTCAGAATTTTACTGAATACTTTGTGGCCTTCAGTGGTGTGTGGGATGCCGTCGGTCCATGGACCTGTATATGTAGATATTCAGTGGTCCATGGTCGGTCCATGCTAGTGTTCGTTTTCTTCTCAGTCGTAGCCTTTGTCGGTAACGGCAGCATCAGAGCCACCGTTTTGACTTGTCACTTGATGACCTTGACCATATTGCTTTACGTCCACAGAAGCGAGGTTGCTTTATTAGGGACGGGGAGACGGGGGGGGGGGGAAGAGGAAGGCTCGACCGCGGATACCGCCCGAAAAAGACCGGAGAGACCGTGGACCGCCGCCAGAACTAGGAAGTGTTAGGCTGTCCCTCGCATTGCCCATGCGACTAGTACAAGGCAATGTGCTGTTCAACTGCCTGCTTGGGCAGAGCACAAGGCAATTTCCGCTGCACTCGCTGCTGAGGACTACGGCGAAGAGTCCAACTTTGGGCCACTCCACCTTCCTGCTCATGATCTCTTCTGGGCTAACTTGAGGGTCCAGCTCACCTCCCTGCTCATGATCTCTTCTGGGCTAACTTGAGGGTCCAGCTCCACCTCCTGCTCATGATCTCTTCTGGGCTGACTTGAGGGTCCAGCTCCACCTCCCTGCTCATGATCTCTTCTGGTCTAACTTGAGGGTCCAGCTCCACCTCCCTGTTCATGATCTCTTCTGGGCTAACTTGAGGGTCCAGCTCCACCTCCCTCCTCATGATCTCTTCTGGGCTAACTTGAGGGTCCAGCTCCACCTCCCTGCTCATGATCTCTTCTGGGCTAACTTGAGGGTCCAGCTCCACCTCCCTGCTCATGATCTCTTCTGGGCTAACTTGAGGTCCAGCTCCACCTCCTTGCTCATGATCTCTTCTGGGCTGACTTGAGGGTCCAGCTCCACCTCCCTGCTCATGATCTCTTCTGGTCTAACTTGAGGGTCCAGCTCCACCTCCCTGCTCATGATCTCTTCTGGGCTAACTTGAGGGTCCAGCTCCACCTCCCTGCTCATGATCTCTTCTGGGCTAACTTGAGGGTCCAGCTCCACCTCCCTGCTCATGATCTCTTCTGGGCTGACTTGAGGGTCCAGCTCCACCTCCCTGCTCATGATCTCGCCTGGAACCCTGTAGTAATGACACACACCTGTGTGTGTGACTTGATACGGCGGTTAGACTACTTGATGATGAAGTGATGCTTAATGTCCTCAGATGTCAGTTGACATATTAGGGACAAGTTGTGACCAATGCCGAAGCACGGTGCAATAAATCTTTACGTCCACGGAAACCAGAAGGCTCGTTTAGGACGGACAGTCCAGGACGTCCACCTCGACTCTCACACAGCTCCTGAACCATGAGACTACTTAAACCATGGACCTATTACGTATAGGTCCATGACTTAAACGTAGAAAAACTAGTCTTCAACTCAAAACGCGACTAGGCCGTTCGGATAGCCCTACATTGCGATTCCTGCAGGCCGGTTTTTCCAGTTTTGTCACCGTTTAGAAGACAAAGGCGAGTATCAAATCACAAATCAGGGGCTATTTCCTCTTTATGCAACTGGGCCAAGTTGTGTGCGAAAAGGTAGCGTGCAGACTTATCAATGACTGGGCAACATTCTGTGTTGAGGATGTGACCCAAGTTGTTGCGATTTATCTGCCCTTTTGTTCTATTTGCATACGTGTTAGAGATGATAGGTTATTGTACGCGATACGGATACGAATACTCTAGCGTTACTGTAAGTGACACGGATACTCCAGTGTTATTGTACGTGACACGGATACTCCAGCGTTTTGTACACGCGATACGGATACTCCAGCGTTATTGTACGTGACACGGATACTCCAGCGTTATTGTACGTGACACGGATACTCCAGCGTTATTGTACGCGATACGGATACTCCAGCGTTATTGTACGTGACACGGATACTCCAGCGTTATTGTACGCGATACGGATACTCCAGCGTTATTGTACGTGACACGGATACTCCAGCGTTATTGTACGTGACACGGATACTCCAGCGTTATTGCACGTGACACGGATAGTCCGGCAAGTCTCTGTTGTTCGGCTGGGTAAAGGTCGGGTTGTCTCCGGACAGCCTGCCTAGCAGTCATCGGACATTCCCAAAAGGACCGACCACCATCAAAACAAGACATTCAGGTGGCGGGGAGCTCGCAAGTGCAGAGGAGCTTGTGTACTTCTCAACTTAAAGCCCGTTCTTAGCTGGGCGACTGTTTTGTTCGCCGAACATACTTCGGACACTTCGACGAACTATGATTCGTTTCTTAATGCAACTTTTAGTTCGCCGAGCATGGTTCGGACAGTTCGACGAACTTTACTTCGTTCTCAACTGGCTTGTAATGAGATGCAAGCTTCGGCCCGAACTTGCGGCAGACAGCATGATCGAAAATGTAGGCTAAAGTCAAGTCAAGTCAATATACTTTAATCATCCCTCACAGGGTAATTCAACTAACTTACCATCTCATTCTGGGTCCCCGAGACAAGGCTGCGCCTCCCACAAGTCAACAAATTAAAAAAAATCCCTCCGAAGCGAGTGAAGAACCTAGCGACACCGTCATCCATTTGCATTTTTATTTCTTCCTCATCCACAGGAGAGCTCTGCTCTCAGCCAATCAGAGGCAATGTTCGTCGAATAGGGCGAATGTTCCCAGAACATGCTGAGCGAAGCTTTTGGACCCCGAATATAGCTTCGTCGCAGTTCGACGAATACTCCCAACTAGGTTCGCGAAGAAAAGTTCGCCCAATTAAGAACCAACTAGGTTCGCCGAATACTTCCAACTAGGTTCGCGAACAAACATTCGCCCAATTAAGAACGGGCTTAATGTTTCAACCGTCGCCGGTAGGGAACCGAGTCACAAAGACGGTGTCCACAGAAACAATTGTCGAGAACAACTCAGCAGCAAGACAGCATACATCCAGCTACGAGAACCCACCAACACCTTGTTCGTGCAGCTTCCGGGCAAACTCCAAGCACTGGTTTACGACATCCTTCCTTCAACCACTGCCGTATTTAGTTACGCAATAGGGCTCAGAAAACTGTCATCTAACGAGCAGTTTTTTGTTGGTGCTCAAACAGTAGTAAGTTTGTTACAAACAACTCAAATTATATCAGACGTTTGCTTTATAACTGACCATGTTGCTTATGCCAGCTGATAAAAACCAAAATTGTTTGAACCGAGACAGAACTTTTTATCTTTTTTTTTACCCGGATGCGCCTCATGTTTACGTGCGTGCTTGGGCGCTAGGTTGCTTCTACAGTCGTATTAGTACCAGAACCTTTCGGAGGGCGCTGACTGCGTCGGTGGACAGCTGCGCGGAGATAAAGAGTACCCCTTCAGTGGCGTAACCAAATCTGGCAGAGTTTGGAGGAAGGTGCCGGAAAGCGATGCTGGGTGTGTGGCTTCTGGGCTGCACTGGACTCGCCGCAATTTTGCTACACACTGAGTGACTGTATTTTTTCTCCTTCATAGGTTGCTTTCCGTCCACTGCGACCGTACGTACCTTACGGACGGGGAGCCCAGGACAATCATGAAACACCAGAATGGTTCTCATCGCTGCCCATCCTCATGCAGATATGAATCACTCTGGTGGTAAGCAGTGTAGCGTCAGGTACAGATCCCCCCCCCCCCTCCCCACACACACACACACACACACTGATGCTCACTTCATCTCATTGGTTCTCCCATTACATCCCCTTACGTTCTCTGTTATATATAATATATATATATATATATATATATATATATATATATATATATATATAAAGAAGTTGGTCGCCTATAGAGAAGAAGAATACGCACACGGCACACACACTCACACACACACACACACACACACACACACACACACACACACACACACACACACACACACACTCACACACACCTACACACACACCCACACACTTTCCCCGACCCCCTGGGATCTCATCTCGGTCAACGCCAATACCTCTCCTGAGACAACATGTCTAAGGAACGAACGAAGAGCTAACCGGCTCTAAACACAGATAGACTTCTTCAAGTGTTGCTTAATGTCCTCGGATGTCGGTTGACATGTATATTAGGGACAAGCTGAGACCAATGCGTGAGCATGGTTCAATATTGCTTTACGGACAGCCACCTCGACTCTCACACAGCTCCTGAACTATGACACAGATAGACGCGCCGCTTTCCTGAACTATAGCTTGCTACAAGTCGTGAATTCCACGCCCCACTGAGCACATTCTCGGTGTTAAAACGCAGCGCGCTGTTGTGCTACCAGACATAGTTCAGGAGCTGCGTGAGAGTCGAGGTGGCCGTCCTGAGCTGTCCGTCCTAACGAGCCTTCTGGTTTCCGTGGACGTAAAGCTATATTGAACCGTGCTTCGGCATTGGTCTCAGCTTGTCCCTAATATGTCAGCTGACATCTGAGGACATTAAGCATCACTTCATCATCATGTGCTACAAGACCGGACACAGTCCAGTAAAAGTGAAACCATGGACATATATATATAGATGTAGAAAAATAGGTCCATGATCCGTGGTAAAACGGCGTGGGCCGCTCGACACTCAGTCGTGCCAGTCTTAAAACCTCAGTTCTATCAGTAAACAGAACGTAGTTCAGGGGCTGTGTGAGAGTGCAGGCGGCCGTTCTGGGTTGTCACGCACTGGTCTCAGCTTATCCCTAATATGTCAGCCGACATCCGAGGACATTAAGCAACACAACCGAACCGAACCGCCGCTCGACACTCAGCCGTGCCAGGCTTAAAACTTCACAGAACGTGAGTGTTTGTAAATAAATACGTGTGTGCGCGCGTGTAAATAAATACGTGTTTGCACATGGGTTGTAAATGTTATACAGAGTGAATGACTGTTACCCCTCCCCACCAGCCACTAAAAAAGATATCATCACCGCCATCATCCACTGTGTTACACAGCAACAGGGTCGGTCGGCTGTCACCCGACATCCGAGGACATTAAGCAACACAACCGAACCGAACCGCCGCTCGACACTCAGCCGTGCCAGTCTTAAAACTTAACAGAACGTGAGTGTTTGTAAATAAATACGTGTGTGCGCGCGTGTAAATAAATACGTGTTTGCACATGGGTTGTAAATGTTATACAGAATGAATGACTGCTACCCCTCCCCCACCAGCCACTAAAAAAGATATCATCACCGCCATCATCCACTGTGTTACACAGCAACAGGGTCGGGCGGCTGTGCCTACATTTAGAGGCCCTGAGAAGGGACACTTTTATAAAAAAAATTAACACAGATAAATAAAACAATAAATGAGTAATATAATTTTATAGTTTTTATAACTATACCTCCCCCCCCCCCCCCCCCCCCCCCGGGCAACTTTTTTTCATTTTTTTTTTTCAGTGTTGCTTTACGTTCACAATGAGGTACGGACTATTAGGGACTGGAACCCAAGACCACCTCCTCTTTCACACAGCTCTGCCCCCCCCCCCCCACACACACACACACACACCTCCCTTCCCAATCCCTTGCAGCTTTTAAATCTTGCCCTTTAGCCAGATGGGGGAAAACATTCACTCCAAAATAAAGTACGACAAATATCACAAACTATAAATTTTTAGCTCTATTTAAAAATTAAAATAAAATAAAAACTTAGCGAATGTCAATAAACTCACGCCAGGACCACGCAAATGAACCTAACTGGCGTTAATCCAGACTAGCAAGCAAGCAAGTTCGTCCCTCCTGGTCAGTCGAACGTGGGCAAGCAGGACAAAAGTGGTCTTCGGTGTCAACAGCTTTTCAGTGCAAGTACAGACCCGCCACTGCCAGGCTCGCCTTCGCTGTCTACGTGAGAAATGCCACGTCCCCCTTTCGATTTGATGAGAAGGTTCAAAGACCGCCCGCTTTAGTGTGCTGTATTAAACACACACAATTCAGCCCCTAACATAATGTTCCGTCTTTAAAAATGAAAAAGTCAGTAAGTAAACATGGTGCTTAACGCCCACAGAAATCATAAGGATTATTAGGGACGGGGAGAAGGAGTGGAAGGGTGTGTGTGGGGGGGTGGGGAGGGGGGGGGAGAGAGAGATTATATACCTATCGCCACACTGTCACCACCAGAAGGACTCCTGCATTAAGCTGGGCAGCAATAAGAGCCATTTTAATGTTTGATTAATGGTGAGAGACACAGTCGCAAGACCGGCATTGTCCACAGACCACAACCTTTCTGAAGAGAAAGAGGAGAGCCGTAGCGGACTCGAGCCGAGGCCCTTCCGCTTACCAGTCTAACGTCTTTAAAGACCGCCCGCCTGCAGTACTGTATTAAACACACAAAACTCAGCCCGCAGCATCATGTTTACTATGTTTTTACGCGGCCAGTCTGCTCTTTAAAAAAAAAAAAAAAAAGAAGATGTTTTTATGCTTTTCTTTTACGATCTCGCTCAGGTACCGTCAGCCCCTCTCCCTACAAACGGGTCAGCGTTTAGCGGGTGTGCGGTGGTGGCTTAGCTCTCATTACACAGGGCGCGAGGTGTGGGGGGAGGGGGGGGGGAGCGGGGGGGGGGGGGGGGTCGTCGGAGGGAAACTGATTGATCCGTGTCAGTTATTGAACACGTGTGGACGTGTTTACAACTGACTCGGTGAGTTGAAACTGACGAGGCATGCCAGTCAGACCTTCAAACAATGATGGATTAATGCCAGTGGGTGAAGCGTGTGGCATTCCAAGGAGCCTGGGCTTTTTGACAGCTGCTGTGGATGGTAATATAATAATTATATAATAATCATCATCGCCTCGAGGCGGAGATCTGGGGCGGTTTAACCTCTTTTCGGTCGTTCCGGCCGAGGGCAAAAAAAAAATAACAAAAAAACTCAGCAGTGAAAAACGCCCTATTGCAATGTTTCCTGTTTCCTGGTGTGAACAGGAATGCGAGCGATTCACGTGTCACAGTGTGTGTGTGTGTGTGGGGGGGGGGGGGGGGGGGTGAAGGTGAAGATCTTTGTAGCGTGACGGCTCCTACTCAGATGTGCTTGCTAGTGTGTGCGTGTGTGAGAGAGCAGCGCGCGCGCGTCAGTGTATGTCTAGTAGTGTCAGTGTCAGTGTGTGTGTGTGTGTGTGTTGTGTGTGTGTGTGTGTGTGTGTGTGTGTGTGTGTGTGTGCGACGTGTCAGTCAGAGCGTGTATTTCAAACTTCCAAGTTTAACACGAGAAGAAAAAACAACACCCAAACCCACAGATATCATTACAGCGTAAACTGAGTGCGAGCAGCAAGAAATACTGATATATAAAAAATAAAAATAAAAAATAAAAGTGACGGCCAGCTTACCTGAGAGGCAGGACAAAAGCTGCAGGTAACCACAGTATCAGGATCTCCGCTGCACACTCGTCGTCCCGAGTTGTTCCGGCGGCAGTCACTTTCCAGCGCTCTACACGGCTTACTCTCGGTGCTTCACGTTTCAGTTTCTGGGTGGCTGGAAACGAAACTGGAGCGGGCAATGTAAATCTGATCCCCCGCTGCTCTCTCTAGTGCTGAGTGTCGTAGCTTCGTGGACTGTCGGCGGCAGTGTCAGTCAGAGGCCTCTAGTCGGTGGTTCAGGTCGGCGGTGGAGAGCTGAAAGTGATAGGACGTGTCACTAGGGCCGGGCTTGCGCGAGCGTTATCAGGCAAGCAACGAAGTACGTCAACTATCTGACGAAGTTATACAAGATCAAAAACTAGACCATCAACTCGCACGCCGCCTCAGTCAGTCCGTGTGTGCATCTGCGCGCTGAGCCACTCCGACGCTGTGTCACGTCCGTCCGCGCAGTGGCGAGCGACTACTCGAGCAGTAATTGCGCCACACCTGCCGAAAGTCGCACTAGTCTCACTCAGTCAGTCGCTCACTTACTCACTCTCAGGTGATCGTGCGTGGCGTCTGACTCAAAAGCCTGATATAGGCTCTCGGCTATCCACCCAGCCTTTTTGCAGAGACCGAGAGAGACTCGAGAGAGAGAGAGAGAGACCGAGAGAGAGACCCACTCCAAGACCACGCGACAGATTGGTCAATACCTGAAGAACGCCCAAAACGCTGCTTTCAAGGACGAGCCGAGAGATGGCCGCCGGCTGCGAGTGGAGCGGAGCGTTGGCTGGGTGTGCGCGCGCTTGTCAATAACCCGGGTGGGCCCGCTCACACCGGACGGGTCGCGGTCAGTTCGCCGGCTGCCCCGGAGTTCAGTCTAGGCACCTGGTCGTCGGTCAGCTCCAAATCCCGCCGCCGCGCAGCCTGGTGTCCGTTCCGATGCGATGTTTCTCTGCAAAAGTAATGTCACCGACTCGTACCGTACTTAAGCTCCGCGCGGCTCTAGCACGGCCATTTTTCTGGTTGCTGCGACATCAGCAGCGGCTGTAGCTGTGCGGGCAGATTTAATAGGCACAGATTTTGATTTTCTAAAGGAGACGGAGTCTCAGTCGCCGCCGCCGCCGGGTACGACACGGTTTTGCGGCAGTGACCGACTGACCGACAAAAGCCGCTCTGTGTCAGTCATTCATAGTCACCGGGGCCTCGTTTTTAGCCTTTCCACGGGTCAGTCCGTCCCGCAGAACAGTGCATGATGAACAGCGATCGGCGACTGAGGTAAGCTATTTCCGGGAGATGCAGTCAGACACTGACTGACTGATTCTCGATCTCGTCGTAGTTGAGCCGTAAGAAAGCCGCCCGACCACTGAGAATAGCGTGCCGCGCACCAACAGCGGAATGATTTCCTTCCCTCCACCTGCGTGCGGAGCACGTGACAACCGCCGGCTGACCTGACATCGGCCCTGACACTGACGTGACGATGAGCCCTGTCTCAGTCGTCCTCATCGCCGCATCCGAACCGCTTTGAGTCGGGAATATGGGACTGGAGTCGTCGCTGCGGCTGAGTATTGCCGCACAGGCCGCCGCTTGCATGTCGGCACTGTACGGCTCCGGCGTAAGCTCCGAGTTGATCTCAGGTGCTGCTGGCATCATTCGGTGTCGGCGTAGGGCGTGGGCGTGGAGGTACCTAGCTGTACACGATCAATAGACATTTCACTTTTCCTGAAACACACGGCAGAGGATTGTCGTCGCAGCCTATAATCATAAGCGTAAGCGTACTGATGGGAGTTTGAGTGAGCGCGGGCGTGTACGCCGGCGGCTATCCACTGACGCGCGCAGGCGTGCCGTACACATCCACACACGGTACGCAAGTGTACACGCGCATACACACCGAGACGTGCGTGCGTGCGTGCGTGCGCGCGCACACACACACACACGCGCGCGCGCGCGCGCACTCACACAACACACACACACACACACACACACACATACACGCACTCACACACACACACGCACACACACACGCACGCACGCACGCACGCACACACACACACACACACACACACACACACACACACACTAACACACTAACACTGAAACACATGACAGACAAACACGCTCACACATAGGGCCTACCTACACACACATTCCCCTCCCCCTCCCCCCACCCCCACCCCTACACGCACACACAGACACACACATATACAGTGACGACACACATACCGTCACCGGCACATGTCATACATGTGGGGGTAGGAGGGGGAGGGGGGGTCAAGTGTGTGGATGTCTGTGTTTTGTGTTTAGGGGAGAGAAGGACAAAATGAAGCGACAAAAAACAGAGAGGTGATCTGTACGTCCCACCCCGCTAATCACTGAGGAAACCCAATTTCTGAGTTAGCCGCTACAAAAGAAACGTCTTTTGTTACGACTGTAAAATCACTGCCTGTGTTAACAAAAATGTGATTTTTACCCGCCATGAGAAACGTTTCGATAGGGCTAGCAGTTCCTTTCAGCCAAACAGTTCTTGGTCTTAAAATTGTCTTTTTATTTCTCGGTCTAGGGGTCTAAAAAAAGAAGAAGAAAAAAAGAAGGTTTATACCAGTTTTGGCCAAAACATGCTTGGTGAGAACTGATCCGCTTCCTTTAGAACAGTGAGGTGGACTTGGGCCAACAGATCTGGCCCATAGTCCGCATTGTACCCTAATAGTGAGTGTCACTGCGACACATTTTGTGACCCTGGCACGTTTTGTCACCCCTGGCACATTTTGCGACACGTTTTGTCACCCCGGCATATTTTGCGACACGTTTTGTCACCCCGGCACATTTTGCGACACGTTTTGTCACCCCGGCATATTTTGCGACACGTTTTGTCACCCCAGCACATTTTGCGGCACGTTTCGTCACCCTGGAACATTTTGCGGCACGTTTTGTCACCCCGGCACATTTTGGGGCACGTTTTGTCACCCCGGCACATTTTGCGGCACGTTTTGTCACCCCGGCACTTTTTGGGGCACGTTTTGTCACCCCGGCGATGTTTGTAAGTTAGCAAGGCGCCCTCTTGCTTTTCACTGAATTCCCACAGTACATGGCGATGTTCCGTACTCCACATACACAAACGGTTAAAAGAACGCTAATTCAGGACAAAAATGAAAAACATGTGCGAATTTTTAGTAAACATGGTGCTTAACGTCCACAGAAACCATAAGGCTTATTAGGGACGGGGAGAAGGGGAAGGGGGTATGGAGGTGGGGGGGAGAGGGAAGTTATATACCTGTCTCTACACTGTCACCACCAGAATGACTTCTGCTTTAAGATCGGCAGCGATGAGAGCCATTTTAATGTTTCATAATTGTGAAGGGACAAAGTCACAAGACAGTGTCCACAGACCACAACTTTTGAAGAGAAAGGAGAGCCGAAGCAGATTCGAACCGAGGCCCCTCTGCTTACCAGCCTAAAGCCTTACCGCTAGGCCAAACCGGCTCACAGTGCGAATTTTCGGGGTAAGCACGTTTTTAAAAGCTGCAAAACAGCAGTTAAACAACAGTTAAAGAGTAATAAACGAAAATATTGTACTTATCCGGTTGTGGCTGGGGTGTGTTGAATACCTAAAATGTCTGCTTTGTTGTTGTTTTGTTTTGTTCTACTTGTTTAAGTCTGTGGCTTTGAGAAGGGGGCTTACCCAGTAAATTCGAACTTTTTTTGTATTACATGATATTAAGTTATCGTTCTTTTTAACCGTTTGTGTGTTTGGATCTAGCTTTAGAACGCTAGCAGTCATCTTTGTTCCAGTTTCCGTCTTTTTTGTACCTCAGCCGATAGGCAGTCAGATATCACTGTCTTGAAGTCAGTCGGTCAGAGACAGAGCCCTGACTGAGAGAGAGAGAGAGAGAGAGAGAGAGAGAGAGAGAGAGAGAGAGAGAGAGAGAGAGAGAGAGAGAGAGAGAGAGAGAGAGACAGACAGACAGACAGACAGACAGACAGACAGACAGACAGACAGACACACAGACCCCCCCCCCCCCCCCCACACCACACACACACACATGCACACAGAGAGAGAACCACGCATATACACAAATAAAAAGCAACAACAGCAACTCGAAAACCGAAATCCACTGCTGCCTGTATCAGAGAGGCCACTTCATTGACAAGTCCTGAAGCAGCATCCCACTTTTACTTTACCCACCGCCGGTGCCAAGACTGCTCACCAAACTTGACTACATTACGGTAATCTTGAATCTTGAACTAGGCGAGACTGGCTGACTGACCGACTGACCGACTGACCCGGGCAGCTCGAGGCTGAGAAAATTCCGCATTGAAGCGCAAATGAAGATACACAGTTCAGACCAAGTGTAAACGAAACTTTAAATCACGCTTTTCTACAAAAGCCTCTTCTTTTTTTCTTACTTTTTTTCTTTCTTTCTTCTTTTTTTTTTTTTTTTTTTCATCTTTTCCCCCCCCCCCCCCCCCCCCCATTTTCTTCTTCATTTACACATATATTTTCAAATATTTTCAAAAAGCATTACATTTTTGTCAGATTCAGTGCAGAACTGTCTCCGCAACTGACTTGCTCCAGAACTGACTGTCGATGATGATGACTCGATGGTGATGACTGATGCGGAGCTTAATGTCCTCAGATGTCGGTTTGACATATTAGGGACAAACTGTGACCAACGCGTGTGCATGGTTCAGTGTTGCTTTATGTCCACAGAAACCATAATGCTTATTAGGACGGGGAGCCCAGGACGGCCACCTCGACTTTCACACAGCTCCTGAACTCTGCAACTGACTGTCGAGTTCTAAACTCGATATATGCCAACACGACGATTTAAAACAAACTGATCCATGTGATGTATATGTTTTTTACACATTTGCCAAGACATGTTTTTACGATGTTGCTTGCAAGGCCTTTTCAGCAAAACCCTTCATTTCAGATGCAGTTTTCTTTATGTTATTTTTAACTTGCTGAACATAGCCTATTTTGTGAGGGCTGCAGTTTCTTGGAAAGCGATCCAAAGTAAGTAAGTAAACATGGTGCTTAACGTCCACAGAAACCATAAGGCTTATTAGGGACGGGGAGAAAGGGGGAAGGAGAGAGAGAGAGAGAGAGAGAGAGAGAGAGAGAGAGAGAGAGAGAGAGAGAATGAATGAAGTGTTGCTTAATGTCCTCAGATGTCAGTTGACATATTAGGGACAAGCTGTGACCAATGCCGAAGCATGGTTCAATATAGCTTTACGTCCACGGAAACCAGAAGGCTCGTTAGGACGGACAGTCCAGGACGTCCACCTCGACTCTCACACAGCTCCTGAACCATGAGAGAGAGAGAGAGAAGAGAGAGAGAGAGAGAGAGAGAGAGAGAGAGAGAGAGAGAGAGAGAGAGAGAGAGAGAGCATATATATATATATATATACCCGTATCACTACACTGTCACTACCAGAATGTGTCAGTGTGGGCAGCGATGAGAGCCGTTTTAATGTGAGGGACAACTGAAGTCACAAGACAAGTGTCCACAGACCACAACTTTTGAAGAGAAAGGAGAGCCGAAGCGGATTCGAACCGAGGTCCTTCTGCTTACCAGCCTAACTAACGCCTCACCGCTAGACCAAGCCGGCTCGCTTCGTTTCAAAGCCACAAGATCATGTTCTCAGTCGGTGCAGAGTCTCGTTTTTCACCCAGACGGCACGGGTACTCGCGCCATTTAGCGCCGGCAACGCCGTTCCAAATCAGCGTAAAATTTGACGAATGCCAATGGGATTGTTGCGTGTGATTTTTTACCCAGTGACGGTTACGTCACTTCCCTCCGTTAACTCGATTTATACACGGCACGTCTGTTTGTTGCCGCAGCCGCGTAGTCCAGACTAAAACCACGGATTTGCGTTGTAAACTGAAAGCAGAATCACGACCAAAACTGCTGGACCAACCAACGAACAGTGCGGCAGTCCACTGCTGTATTTTTAGATCGATGCATGGACCCCACGTTAGCGTTGACCCGGTGGGTAGCTGCCAAACTTTGACCAACATTTCCCTTCAAGGTCAAGGACGCTGTTGTTATGTAACACGGTGCGTGTTTCGTAAGCAGCGTTATGTCTAATTAATTAATTAATTAATTTCCGTAGCGAGCCATCCTGGGGGTCTGACATTTCAGTGACCGTCTGGAGTACGTAACATTTCTCCCTGTCAGTGAAGATTGGTTATGGGAACTGAATTCGGAGCACTGAGTGTGTTTGTGAATGAAGTTGGGCCGGCCGGCGAGTTTAACTGTGACACTTGTGGCGGCCGCGGCGCGGCTGTTTCTGTGTCAGTGTTTGTGTCAAACTCCAAGCACTGGTTTACGACAGCCTTCCTTTGGAGGAAGGTGCCGGAAAGCGATGCTCGGAGTGTGCGTTTGTGTGTCACGTACGTGTATTGGTCACGTGTATGTGTGTGTTATAAGTGAGAGACAGACAGGCAGACGACAGACAGAGACAGACAGACAGACAAAGAGAGACAGACAGACAGACAGCAGCCAGACAGAGACAGACAGACAGACATAGAGACAGACAGACAGACATAGAGACAGACAGACAGAGACAGACAGACGAGAAGACAGACAGACAGACAGACAGAGTCGTGGGGGAGAGAGCCTGTGTGTGAAAGTGTATAGTTGCATAGTGTGTCAGTACACCTATCAGTGTGCTTGAGAGTGAGTGTTATCAGTGTGTTCGCCAGTGCGTTTGTGTGTGTTCGCGTGTTACAGTGTGTGTGTGTGTGTGTGTGTGTGTGTGTGTGTGTGTGTGTGTGTGTGTGTGTGTGTGTGTGTGTGTGTGTGTGTGTGTTCCGTGTGTGTGTGTGTGTGGGTGGGTGCGTGCGTGCGTGCGCGCGTGTCACGGTAATGTGTGTGCATGCGCCGTAAGTGCGTGCGTGCGGCGTGTGTGCGTGTGCGTGCGTCAGTGCATGCCCGGCGTGTGTCTGTGTGTGTGGGGGGGGGGGGGGGGGGGGTTGCGGGGGGCGTCTAAACGCTCACAAACTACTGTGACTGGGCAAATAGTTTCCGAGTTCGAGTTCAGTGTTGCTTTACGTCCACACAGACCGTGGGGACTACTAGGGACCGGCAGCCCAGCACCATGCCCATGACGTCCACCTATACTTTGAGTCACACAGCTCCTGAACGCTGAGAATCACTTTCCGAAGGGCCGTGTCCCTGTGTCTCCGTATCGCCTTGAAAGGAGACCAGGGATGATGAACTGTGTCACGCTGTGTCCCTGTGTCTCCGTGTCGCCTTGAAAGGAGACCAGGGATGATGAACTGTGTCACGCTGTGTCTCTGTATCGCCTTGAAAGGAGACCAGGGATGATGAACTGTGTCACGCTGTGTCTCCGTATCGCCTTGAAAGGAGACCAGGGATGATGAACTGTGTCACGCTGTGTCCCCGTATCGCCTTGAAAGGAGACCAGGGATGATGAACTGTGTCACGCTGTGTCTCGTATCGCCTTGAAAGGAGACCAGGGATGATGAACTGTGTCACGCTGTGTTTTTTCCGTATCGCCTTGAAAGGAGACCAGGGATGATGAACTGTGTCACGCTGTGTCCTTGTGTCTCTGTATCGCCTTGAAAAGACCAGGGATGATGAACTGTGTCACGCTGTGCCCCTTTTTTGTATCGCCTTGAAAGGAGACCAGGGATGATGAACTGTGTCACGCTGTGTCCCCGTATCGCCTTGAAAGGAGACCAGGGATGATGAACTGTGTCACTTTTTTGGTGTCTCTGTATCGCCTTGAAAGGAGACCAGGGATGATGAACTGTGTCACGCTGTGTCTCCGTATCGCCTTGAAAGGAGACCAGGGATGATGAACTTGTGTGCCCTGTGTCTCTGTATCGCCTTGAAAGGAGACCAGGGATGATGAACTGTGTCACGCTGTGCCCTTGCTCTGTATCGCCTTGAAAGGAGACCAGGGATGATGAACTGTGTCACGCTGCCTGTCTCTGTATCGCCTTGAAAGGAGACCAGTGTGACGTGTAGTGTGTCGACGTACGGTGTATTGTCACGTGTGTCTCTTTTATCGCCTTGAAAGGAGACACAGAGAGATGAGAGACAGACAGCACAGCAGAGCACGTATCAGACGACTTAGAGACAGGAGACAGCAGAGGAGACAGACAGACAGAGTCACGACAGGCTGACACGACAGACAGACAGAGTTGGGGAGAGACCAGGATGTGAAATGTTAGTTGCATAGTGTGTCAGTACACCTATCAGGTGCTTGAGAGTGAGTGTTATCAGTGTGTTCGCCATTCGTTTGTGAACTGTGTCACGTGTTACGTGTGTTTGTGTGTGTGAAGTGGCGTGTGTGTGATGTGTCGTGTGTCTGTGTGTGTGTGTTGTTCCGTGTGGTGTATGACGTGGTGGGTGCGTGCGTGCGTGCGCGCGTGTCCGTAATGTGTGTGTCATGCGCCGTAAGTCGTGCGTGCGGCGTGGTGCGTGTGCGTGCGTGTGCATGCGCGTGTGTCTCTGTGTGTTGGGGGGGGGGGGAGGGTTCGGGGGCGTCTAAACGCCACAAACTCTGTGACTGGGCAAATAGTTTCGAGTTCGTTCTGTTGCTTGAGTCCAAGGAGACCGTGGGACTACTATGGAACCGGCAGCCAGCTCCATGCCCAT
>JABMCL010002582.1:590000-622500 GCA_018857735.1 Alviniconcha marisindica | reverse complement strand
TGGGCCTTAAGGTTTCTGTGGACGTAAAGCAAAACTGAACCATGCTTAGGCATTGGTCACAGTTTGTCCCCAATATGTCAGCCGACATCCGAGGAAATTAAGCAACACTTGAAGGAAGGCATCCTTTTTCAGGAGCTGTGTGAAAGTCGAGGTGGCCGTCCTGGGCTTTCGTCTTAATGAGCCTTACGGTTCCTGTGGACGTAAAGCAACATTGAACCGTGCTTAAGCACTGGTCACAGTTTGTCCCTAATATGTCAACCGACATCCGAGGACATGAAGCTCTACATCATCATCAACCGGCATCCTTTTTGCAGCCGGAAGTACCTGATTTTTTTGATTTTTTATATATTTTTTTTTTATCATCATCAAACAAGGGAGTTATTCAGTTTCAGAGTTGTACCTCTGATGGAGTTTATGTACCTTTGTATTTAGTCGCATGTCAGGTGAGGGTTACAGTAGGCGACCCAGGCAAGTCTTCGTTGTTGTTTATTGAATTTGGCGTCTTTCGAGTGCGAGTTAACTCCCTTCTTTGTTGATGCTGCTTTTTCTTTTTTCTTTTTCTTTTTTCGCCGCCGCTGTCATGAAATAAGTGCTGTTGGTTATGTGACAGTTATTTCGGTGGCGAATTCTGAAATTGAATGGAAACGCTGTGTCCGGACAAGTTAAACCACCAACCCAAGAACCTGATCATGGATGAACGTCAATGATGATGATGAAGTGATGCTTAATGTCCTCAGATGTCAGTTGACATATTAGGGACAAGTTGTGACCAGTGCCGAAGCATGGTTCAATAATTCTTTAAGTCCACGGAAACCAGAAGGCTCGTTAGGACGGACAGCCCAGGACGGCCACCTCGACTCTCACACAGCTCCTGAACTATGGTGAACGTCAAGTCAGCAGTTGTGTCTATATAGCGGCATGCACTGAGCTTAGTCTTAAGTTTTGGTGTTTCGGTGTTCTCCGCGTTGCATCAGTTTTTAGTCAATATTTCTGTCTAATCGTAATACCTAATTTTTGTGCTGTTCAGTCACTGAGCCAGTAAGCCTGCGGATAATGCCGTTGAGAGAGAGAGAGAGAGAGGGGGGGGGGGGGGGGGGGCTAGAGAATTTTGGCAAGAGGTCATGTTTTCAGTTTGAACGGATCAGGCTGTTAGTCAGTTCATGTGGATGTCATTTAACGGTTAAGTTGTAGCAGTTCCTCTGATTTTGCCTTTTGTCTGACTGGTTGTGCTCAACCAAAATGTGTGTGTGTGTGTGTGTGTGTGTGTGTGTGTGTGTGTGTGTGTGTGCATGAGTGCGTTGTGCCGCCGGTTATGACAAATACGAGTGAAAATGTCGCGCTAATTTTGACCGTCGATGACGGTATATAACAGTCATCGCTATTAACATTCTTTATTGCCAGTTAGTATTGATGTCTCTGTTTTTCTTCTTGTGTCTGCTGCATTACTTGCTTTTGAACACAGTCAGTGTATTGAAACGTACCGGGCTCATGAAGTGGTTGATGCACTATTTGATCTCCTGTGCTTTTAACCACGTGACCTGCACTGGGGACGGAAGCGGCGCGTCGATAGCCAAACAAAGTATGAGCCGAAAATATACACAAACACCTACACGCACTCACGCAAGCGCAGCGTGCAGCTACTCAGTGCAACAGAAAGCGTGGCTGTCATCACAAACTTTATGGCGGAAATGCTAAAACACTACCAAGTATTGTAGGCACGCACACACCACGTACGTTTGTTGTCAGTAGCACACAACACATTTTTCTCGTCAGCTCGGTGCATTGAACAGCCGTTCACGTTATGGCTCAGCCACGAGCTGTGTTCATACAAAATGCCTAGCAGGTGGAATTCACTTGGAGCTAATTAGCTCCGGGTTAATTTGCTGACATTTTTTAGCAATGAAGGATCAGGTTGGTCCATTTCTCACAGGGGTGTGCCGTACACATGGCACTTAACGTCCACAGAAACCGTAAGACTTATTAGGGACGGGAACGTTGATGTTTGCAGTCTAGGGTTTCAAGAATAATTTTGTAAGGTTCTCTCAAACGTACAGATGATATGTATTTCTTGGAAAACTTTGTACTTACAGCTTTGTGCACCTATACAAAGAGAGAGAGAGAGAGAGAGAGAGGGGGGGGGGTAGCAAAGCCACTTTCCCATCACATGTTGGACTGTGCGGCCAGGAACGTTCACTCTTCTTCTTGATCTTGATGCGTTACGTTGGCAGCACCAAACCTCTCTTTCTTGTATTCTGGTACGAACACCAACCAAAAAATGGCCTGCATTTAGTTTTGCAGCGGCATATTCAATAACAATAACTGTGGAGACTTAGAGCGCCCTTTCTCAGGTGTGCCATAGGCACATAATTTATTTCCAACGCTTCTTTTACAAAACGCTCAAACGTTTGCGCAGGTAATCAGCAGGTAAAATGATGTTAGAACTTAGAATACCTAAACCTACTTACCTAGACCAAAACCTACTTTGCCATTGCTCCTACTCTCCCTCATAAAAGCTGCCATGGGAAACAGCACAAGATATATGTGAATAAATATGAGTAGCAAAACCTTCATGCGAATGGACTGCAAGCCTATACTGGTGATATAAATGAAGCACCAAAGTGAGCTTTTTGTCTTTATTTTATTCTAAGTTATACCTAGGGAAGATAGCATAATGCATAAATAGCCAACATTTGAAAACCACCACGGCAATTGATCCTGCCAGTGCAACAGTAGTGAATTCCTGAGAGTAGGCCCAGAATACATTAGGCTTGATTTAAATTAGTCTAACCAAGGTGTGGGTACATTAAGCTTCCTTGAGCAATTTCTGGAGAGGAAGGGAGAGAGAGAGGACAACTAGTTTTAGAGAGAGGGGAAAAGGAACAGAGAGGTAGGTGAAAGAGAAAGAAAGAGAGGAGGCGAGAATTGTGGAAGTGCAGAACACATGAAAATTATGTCACAACAATACAAACAACGCCCCAGGCATCACAGACAACTCACAGTACACCATGTCATTGGTTCCTTTATTGTCCATCGTGGGTCGATGTGTCGGACATGAAGTTTGAGTAGTAAGAAGTGACGAGCACCATGCCAAATTACACATCTCTTTCCATACAAAATATCGTGGTCAAAACGGAAACTGTGATTAGTGTGAGTGCTGGCCACCTTCCTTGCAGCGGACAGCCTTCTGGTTTTTTTTTATCAGTCTCATCCGATTATGGAGTCTTTTCCTCGTTACTACTCTAAGTCACTGTACACATGTGTGTGTGTGTGTGTGTGTGTCTATAGGTTGTATGTCTGAGAGAGAAAGAGAGTGTGTGTGCATGTGTTTGTGTAAGAAAGACAGACAGGCAGACAGAAAACAAGAGCTCTGAAAAAGCCAACTTTTTAATTAAGAGAAATGAGTTCATAGCTACTACCAAAATACTTTAATAGTGCTGTAAAGCAACTACAACAAACACAAACAAGCAAACGTAGACACGTTAAGATGTGGTCAGTGCTTGTTGTAGCTCCCCACTGTCTTTCATTTCCTGAAAAAGAGTAGACAATGTGCCAAAAATTGTGTATTCAAGTGGGGTGGAGGGGGTTGGGTGGGGGGGGGGGAGATAGTGGAAGCATATATATATATGGATGTGTATGTGTGAATGTAAAGCCATCTGTGGATGGTATATTTAGTCCAGATGTACTGTGCATAGTATATTCAGTAAACATGTACTGTGCATGATATATTCAGTCCACATGTACTGTGCATGGTATATTCAGTCTACAGGCACCATGCATGGCATATTCAGTCTACATGTACTGTGTACAGTATATTCAGTAAACATGTACAGTGCATGATATATTCAGTCTACATATACTGTGCATGGTATGTTCAGTAAACATGTACTGTGTATGGTATATTCAGTCTACATGTACTGTGCATGGTATGTTCAGTAAACATGTACTGTGTATGGTATATTCAGTCTACATGTCAGTAAACATGTACTGTGTATGGTATATTCAGTCTACATGTACTGTGCATGGTATGTTCAGTAAACATGTACTGTGTATGGTATATTCAGTCTACATGTACTGTGCATGGTATGTTCAGTAAACATGTACTCTGTATGGTATGTTCAGTCTACATATACTGTGCATAGTATATTCAGTCTATACATACTACACAGCATGCATGTGAATGTAAAGCCACATGTGCATGGCATATTAAAGTCCACATATGAGCGAAAAGTCACGTGTGCATGGTATACTCAGTTTACATAAAGTACACAGCATGTGTGAGATTATAACACCACATGTGCATGGTATATTCAGTCTAAATGAATTAACTACACAGCATGTGTGCGAGTGTAACAATAACAATAACAACAATAACAATATACTTTATTAATCCCAGTGGGAAATTAAAGCTGTTGTTTGATCACACAACGAAGAACATATCTCAATAATTCTAAATCATGAACCACATGCACATACACACTCTTAGACATATGCCCCCTTTCTCTCAATCTGCATACACTTGTGAGCAAGTGCTCTTTGTATGTTTTTACAATAATCCCGCCCCGGTTATCAGATCCACGCAATTTCATTACTGTACTGTTAGTAACCCGGGAACCGGAGCAGACGACGCTTTTGTTTTGAAGCGCTGCGTGTTGCGTAACGCCACATGGCCTTCACACAGCCGACCGGCGATAGCCGCTGGTGCGCGCCATTTTCAAATCTGTTTTCTCCCTTAATATTTTGACCGCTTGTTTGTTTACCTACTCTTTGTTTACCTAGTCCTTTTTATGCACTAAGCCATGTGTAATATAATTTGGCATCTTAGAATGTTTATTTAGATCTTATTTAGACGCAGGATCGAGCTTAATCAGTAGCCGATGCCTCTCAGGTCCATTCTTTTTATAGCCGTCGTCTGCATGGCGCATTTTCTGTTTAGTACTAGTGAATAGTAGTGAATCGTTGTTTTGATTCGATTAAAGTAATTCTGTGTCGATCAGTGCTTTGTTGTATAGTATTTTGCTTAGCTGACTTCATGTTTAGTGTTTATTTTGGGTTGAAATTAACTTAAGTATTGTGTGCTATAGAAGCTAAGTTATATTCATAGACTACTTGGTATCACTATCAGCGCTGTTGCGACTAAGATAACGCGCCCCAGGCGAAAGTTCGCACCAACTGTTTTAGTGCTAGTCTTTGAGTGTGTCTTGCTTCTCTTACAGAGCGTTGTATTGTAATTGTTATGTACCATTTTAACCGTGGGAGTGTGCACTTTATGCTGATGTACATTTTAGTGACAGTTATATTTTGTACATTGTGTTAGTTGTGATTTAGTTGTACGAATCTGCTTATAGACAGGTGCAAGCCACGCTTCCCACTCTTGTTGTACATAAAATAAGTCATGTGTGTACATTTTGTTTATACGGTTTAAAAGGTTGTAATTGTAGCCTTCATTTGACGTTTTTCATGTTTTAATTAGTTTAGTTATTGTTGAGGAAACTGTATTTGTGTGGGCCAAGGAAACACAACAGTCAGCCATTTTGTGGTCCAGAGGGCCGATTTCATTGTAACGTTAGCATGTGTTCCTTGCGGCCTGCGCAGTTCTCTTATCTATGCGTGTGCGTGAGGATTTTGGGTGTGCTGAGAAAGTTGTCTGCTGAGCTGTAGAATAAAACCTGATTGCTGCCGTCCGCCTGCTGTGGTCTCCATTTCGACAGACTCCGCTGCCTGTGTCCTGTCCTGTTCTACGCTCCACCCCCACTCCATTGCACACTAATGCTTAGTTATAGCAAACCCAAAATTACCTGGAATAATGCTTTCTCTATGTCAAACCAAAAGGTAAAAACTCTCAAATTAAATAAAAATCATTAGGTTGACACATCCCCAACCCTCCCTTAGAAACAGACATCTTGACACATGCGCACACTCAGTTAATGACTGGTATAATTTTCATGAAAAATTGACAGAGCCGAGGGTGAAAATGAGGCTTTATAACGGTTTGTATTTGTTCTCGGAAGCAAAAATCTTCCACTCCTGTTGCTATGTCTGCTATCAAAGTAGTGCCTCATTGGGTGTGTAGGGTCGTTTAATATTTGCATTAGTTTTCTGTACAGTCTTTTTTGTGTAAAGTCTTTAAACTGTCCAGTGGCTTTCCCACAACATGACATGCTTTTTTTTACAATCTTTTCCAACCTCCCTCTATCTAATTTTGAAATATTCCCACCCCAACAGACAGAACCAAACATAATAATACTACATATTACAGCATTATAAAAAGTTACTAGCATATCTGAATTTACTCCAAATGATCTCAGCTTTCTCATGCAATACATTCTCGAGTTCACTTTTTTCAGCACAGAGTTGAGCCACATGTGCATGGTACATGCGTCTACATAAACTACACAACAAGTGTGTGATTATAAAGCCACACATACATGGTATTCTCAGTCTATACGAACTACACAGCATGTGTGTGTGTGTAAAGCCACATGTGCATGGTATATTCAGTCTACACAAACTACACCACACATACATGGCATATTTAGTATGCATGAACTACACAGCATGTGTGTGTGTGTAAAGCCACATGTGCAAGGTATTGGGCGGTTCAGGTGGTGTTGTTAACTCCTTTGACTTTTGCCCGGAATCACTTAAGTCATGCGTACTTTCTTCACAATGGAAAGCAGTGACGGTGAATTTGCGAATTTTACACTGCCAACTTTAAAGGCATTTTTGAGACCCATAGTCGGAATGTGTCTGGCAACAAGTAATAACTTCTTGCTCGCGCTATAGGATGCCCCAAAACGCATTTATTCCACGAATCACGATCTTCTGGTCAGCCAAAAAACGATGCAAAGACACTTTTTTCCCACCCTCCATCCCCTTTCCCCAGTAATTTTTGCAACTGCAACAGTGGTGGCATTTGTACTGCTTCGCAATTCTAGGTTTAACTTCCATTGTTATACACAGTGTGAAGCAACGCCTACTCAGAAATCGGCCCGGAAGTGATGCTGCAACCTCTCGCGACTTCTTACACGAAAGATTACAAAGGGCATTCAGTCGTGCAAACCAGCTTCACCGAACCTCCCAATACTCAGTCTCCATGAATGACACAGCGTGTGTGTCAGTAAATTTGAGCCAAGTTCTGTCCAGAAGCAGAGCTGCATTAAGCAGCAACAAACTCTGTGCACGTCACTGTAAGCCACAGGTGTGTAGACTGATTAGTTTGATTCAGAGGGGGAAGGGGGGCAGAAGAGACAGAACGTGTAATTACTTGCACATGTTTGTGTGTATGTGTGTGTATGTGCACGCGCGTGCATGCACATGCTACTGTGTGTGTGCGTCTGTGTGTGTGCGAACATGCTACTCTGTGTGTGTGTGTGTGTGTTTCATACACATGTGGTGTGTTTGTGTGCATACATGTGTTTGTGTGAATGCATGTGTGTGTGCATGAATGTGTGTGTTTGTGTGCATGCATGTGTGTGTGTTTGTCTACATGCATCATCCTGATATAACCGCACTGGTTGACTGGGCATAAAACACCAAGTTACTTACTTGTGTGCATGAGAGTGTGTCTGTTTGTGTGCATGCATGTGTTTGTAAGTGTTTGTGTGCATACATATATGTTGTTTTTAGGGGTGTGTGGTGTGGTAGTTATTGCCCTTGATCTACAGTTTAAATACAGAGTAACTACAATACCCCCCCCCCCCCCCCCCCCCAAAAAACAACAACACAAAAACAACAACAAAACAAAACTACAACACCATAGGCACATGATACCTTGATGATGTCCAAGCCGCCTAACAATTCCCCGTTGACGTAAAGCTGTGGATACGTGGGCCAGTCGGAAAACTTTTTCAGCCCCTGTCGAACCTCGTCATCTGTCAGGATATCAAAGGTGTCATACTTGACCCTGAAACACAGTGCAGACCTGATACTTTTCTGAAACACATCGCTGGTGTCCTTTGCATCTTTTGACAAAGTGCATGTAAGAGGTAAGGAACTTTCCCAGCAGCACAGGCAACACATAAAATATCCCCTATTGCCTCTGAACAGGAAAGCAACAAAAAACACCACACAGAGAAGTAGAACTTGGTACCATTGCTCTTGTAGCACAGCTGTTGCATCTGTACCCAGGTGAGCACTTAAACACTACATACACAGCTAGAGCTCTAGAGCTGCATGGTGTTGCTGTAGTCGTACCCAGGTGAGCACTTAAACACTACATACACAGCTAGAGCTCTAGAGCTGCATGGTGTTGCTGTAGCTGTACCCAGGTGAGCACTTAAACACTACATACACTGCTAGAGGTCTAGAGCTGCATGGTGTTGCTGTAGTCATACCCAGGTGAGCACCAAAACACTACATACACTGCTAGAGCAGCGTGGTGTTGCTGTAGTCATACCCAGGTGAGCACTTAAACACTACATACACTGCTAGAGCTGCATGGTGTTGCTGTAGCCGTACCCAGGTGAGCACTTAAACACTACATACACAGCTAGAGCTCTAGAGCTGCATGGTGTTGCTGTAGTCGTACCCAGGTGAGCACTTAAACACAACATACACTGCTAGAGCTCTAGAGCTGCATGGTGTTGCTGTAGCCGTACCCAGGTGAGCACTTAAACACAACATACACTGCTAGAGCTGCATGGTGTTGCTGTAGTCGTACCCAGGTGAGCACTTAAAACACTACATATACTGCTACGGCTGTGTGGTGTTGCTATAGCCGTACCCAGGTGAGCACTAAAACATCACATACACTGTAGCCGTACCCAGGTGAGCACTAAAACATCACATACACTGTAGCCGTACCCAGGTGAGCACTAAAACATCACATACACTGTAGCCGTACCCAGGTGAGCACTAAAACATCACATACACTGTAGCCGTACCCAGGTGAGCACTAAAACATCACATACACTGTAGCCGTACCCAGGTGAGCACTAAAACATCACATACACTGTAGCCGTACCCAGGTGAGCACTAAAACATCACATACACTGCTAGAGCTGCGTGGTGTTGCTGTAGCCGTACCTGTACCCAGGTGAGCACTAAAACATCACATACACTGCTAGAGCTGCGTGGCGTTGCTGTAGCCGTACCCAGGTGAGCACTAAAACATCACATACACTGCCAGGTCAGAAGACCTAAACTTCCAAACAGGGTTATTACAAAACTAATCTTATTGGGAACAACACATATTTACTTGCTTTCAGACCATTTTGCAAAGCACACCGGGACAGCAAGAGCGCTCTTGTTAAAGTAATATTAGGCTGCAAAACACCACAGTGTAGAAAGTTTCAAGGACACAGAAGGATCTAAACAGTATGAAAAACAACAAGAAGAAACAGTTAATACAAAGGTGAAAATATGGCATTTCAGAGCAGCCATGGCAAAAATATGGGGGTACATCACAGCATTTTTCCAACACAAAATGCACATTTCTACATTTTCCTACAGGTTTGACCTCCGTGAGTGTTGATCTCCACTGTGAATAAAGAACCTGAATCTGCATGCCGAAAAAAACGCCACATGACTCAGTGGCACGTGACCTAGTGTACTGACCCCGTTTCATCCAGGATCTGTATCATGGCTTTGCTGAAGCCGCAGCGAGGGGTCTGCGGGTCGCCTTTCATGAACAGCATCACCGGACTCCTGGTGGTCAGCTTCTTCAGCCTGCAAGCAGTGCCATCGCCCACCCATTACACGTGTACAGTCATCACCACAACCAATCCACTACACCTAGGCAATCATCACAACTCCTCCATTATACCTGGGCAATCATCACCACAACCAATCCACTACACCTAGGCAATCATCACAACTCCTCCATTATACCTGGGCAATCATCACCACAACCAATCCACAGCACCTAGGCAATCATCACAACTCCATTATACCTGGGCAATCATCACCACAATCAATCCACAGCACCTAGGCAATCACCACAACTCCTCCATTATACCTGGGCAATCACCACCACAACCAATCCACTATACCTAGGCAACCATCACAACTCCTCCATTATACCTGGGCAATCACCACCACAACCAATCCACTACACCTAGGCAGCTGGGCAATCATCACAATTCACCCATTGTAAGTATGTAACCGAGTGTATTGTGTGTGTTCCGGGCCATGACCCTTTAATCTTTTCTTTCCTGTCGTCCTTTTCCTTTTTGATTGGGTGGGAGCTTTATGGCCCCAATTATCTAAAGTATTAAAACTTGTGCGCTGGGCCGGCAGCGTCCCTTTTCCCCCAGTGTCCCTGCAGAGGCAGGTTGTTTGTTGCTGTTGCGGCCAGTGTTCATCTCAGGGGAGAGCCTGTAAGTAGTTATTTTTCTATGGCTTGTTATTCTCTTGTTTCTTATTGATGTAAATAATGTATGTTTATAATGTTACCATGTTCACAACGTGCCTTGATTTTGGTTCTTGAACACGTGGGTAATTTCGGCGTCAGATTGCCGCCTGGTTGCAGCCGCCACGGCGTCAGTGTACGATATTTGTGCATTCAAATGTTAAGCCTTTATGCCACAGGATGACCGGTGTTTCCAAATGTATGTAGCTAGTATGTTATGCTGCCATTGTTGGATGTTCAGTTGGAGTGATGCTTTGCCGATGTAAAGGTTATCCCTCAGTAGGGTATGGTTCCTTTGTGCGACCATGCAGATCTCTGTGCGGCATAACTTATTTGTTTAGTTTCCTACCGATCTATTTTTCTACATGAAATCGGTGGTATATTATGGTTAACACTTTGAAGATGTTGACTTCATAGTTGTCGAATGTTAACTTTACTTGAATGTTCATTTTACTAGTTGAATATGGTTTAGTGCATAGGGGTGATTGTATAAACTGTGAGATATGTTATTTCTGTTTTGATCCGGCTTTTGTATGGTGGAGTCTTGGGCGTGCAGACTTTCACTCTGCTTAGCTTGTAAGCCCTTTCCGTGTCTTTGTGCGTGTACCCGAACAGGCCGGTGATGCATGTCAGTGGTGGCAATTAGGTCTTTGTCCTCTGTTCACTAACCGAGCAGACAGGCGCAGCCAGATCAACAGCTTAGATTCTTGATGCGCTACCCGCATCAGTAAGACCCTTGATGTTGTTCATGGATATGCTCTGCTAGTCGGTAACAGTGACATGCTGTAACACTTTGAGTAACGAGGCTGGAGCCGGTCAGTTTATGACTGACTTCCTCCCGCTCATGGCATGGTCACCCATGTCACCGTCCACCTCGTTGTGTGCATAAGTGGAAGTGCTGTAACAATTATCTCACTCTTCCTGTTTAGTTAAAGGAAAAGTCCAAGGTTTGGGGTGATTTTTGACATGATTTCCGTTAAAGTTCGCTGAGAACAATGATGTAGGTGAAATTGTGATCAGAGGGTTATAAATGCACGAAAACAGGCATTTTCTGTCATACCGAAAGCGACACCATGACGCTGAAAATCATGCGCACATATGTGCATACGTCACTCTGGGGAGTCGCTGCAAAATGGCTAGTAGCCACAGGGTAACCGACTTGGACAAAATTCCAGTTCAATCTCCAAGGATGAAGCTCCGAAGCCATTGTCAGTAGTTTAGGCCTTTGTTTATTTCCTCCTTGTTATTTCATCTTTCTTGAGCCTTGTTAGGTGCGTGGCGTTTCGGTCTTTTTCGTTCTGTTTACTCTAGCTTTCACAACAGGCTAGACCTCATCAGGGAGCCTGCCTTTTATGGGTGTTTATTTTATTTTCCCAATTTGTCCTTGTTTGTTTCATCATATGTAAAAATTAAAAAGTTTTGTTCGTTCTAATTCAGTAATATAGACTAGCGATTTCGTGGCCTCCCTGGGTTAGGGTTTGGGGTTGGGCTAGTTACCGGTTCTTGCCATTCACTGTTTTTTTCTTCTTTTTCTTGGCTTGCCCTTTTGTTTCTCAAGTTATATCGTTCATTTACAATGTACAAGTGAGGGGGGTAGTCTCGATGTTTAATGAGACCGCTCATTCTTTCCTTGTGTGGGGTAGTTCATGAGTGTCTGTAGCCCTGCCGCGTTGTTGTCACTGCTAAGTGGGTTGTATCGTGACACGGATTACGTGTATCCAGCCTTTGTCCCGTTGCTCGCTGACATTACTTGCTGTTTCTTTTCAGAAAGTGTTGTTGTTTTCTCTCTCCTTTTCCCCTTCTCTTCACCATGCATTCTTTCTTTTTCATCTTTGGTTTATTGGCCATTTCGTACCCGCTTGGTAGCGTGCCTGATTGGGGCAGCCATTTTGTATTTCTCTTGTCGTCTGCATTTGTTTACATCCCGATGCTTTGCCATCGGTAGTCCTGGTTAGCATTTTGCTTTATCAGTCTGCAGTCTTTGTTTTTCTAGATGGAAGCCGGCTTAGTGAGGGGTTAGTTAGAGTTAGTTATGGAAAGTTTGGCTTTCCATCTGTTTGTCGTTGGCACAGTTATTTTTGCTCTCCACTCCTTTGTTGCAGACAGTAGTCTATTAGTCTGTTGTGATTTGGTGGTGTTTTTTCCACCTTATGCTTGCAGGTAGGTAACCATTTGGGGTTTTGAGGTGGTTTCAGCTGTTTTGTTTCTTTCAATTGTTGTCAGCTGTTTGCTTGACTATTAGGGCAGCCATTTTTCGTTTGCCACCAGCATTTGTGGTTTGGTCTTTCTTTCTTTGCCACAGGCAGTTGTGTACGGTCTCTTTCTTTCACAGCCTTTTCTGCCGTAGTCTTTCGTGTTAGACTTTTTGGCTTTGCCTTGTTAGCGCTTGTTCAGTGTATCGCAATTTTTGGTATCATGCTGTGCGCTTGCTGCTCGTCAGCTTCATCCTTGGAGATTCAAACTGGAATTTTTTCAAAGTCGGTTACTCTGTGGACAGCCCTATAAATTCCGCTTTGAAGCAAACCCCATTTGGTATTCCGCCATAAAGTTTATGAAATCGCACTCAGCGAAGTGCTTGCTACGCAAATGGGCGTGACTCAGGTGCAGCATCAAAGTCAGCTAGTTTGAATCGTACAAATTTGACCCATTTTCGCGTCACAGCGGGTTGATTCCGCGGGATCTCATGCATAGTTATGCCTTGGGTTGCTTGTGAGTTGTTACAGTTTGCTGCAATACAGTAGGCCGGCATGGTTAGAGCTTTTTGTCGACCACACGCATACACGATTCAATGAACAATCTAAGATGGCAACCGCATTGTCTCCCCAGACTGACGTCAATTCCGAGAAAGTCACGTGACTGATGGAGACCCGAGACAGCAGTCTCGGCCAGCCTACAGAAAATAAAATCTATTAAAAACCAACATAAACATTTGTTTTAATTTTTTATTTAATTAAATCTCAAACTAATGACTCATTTGTGAATCATTTCAATGGTCACTTTGCATACTTAAAAACCTTGGACTTTTCCTTTAAGAATGATCTTGGTAATCCGTATTTTTCACTGTTACTTTATTGTATACTATTATATACTGAGAGTTCATCAGTTAATTGACTGGCCGTCTCTTGTATACTCACCGCGACACTTTGATGTGTGAGATACGGGTTTTAAGTGCAAGTCATGCACACAATTTATGTGCTTGATTATTAATCATTTTGTCACGAATTGTAGTAACCTGCAGGTAAACTACATGGTTACTGTATTTATTAGATAATTGCTGTTGTTTAGTCTTTACGTTTGCTTCATGTTCTAAATGTTTTGTTTGCTTGTGTCTTTTCCAACACAGACACTGTTTCCTGGTTGGTGCAAATAAAAGTTACGTTATAGCAACCTCTGACTTGTGACTCTTCATTTATGCTGCCAACCTGCCTCCCTCACTCCCCACCCCGCTCCCCTACAAGTAGGTAATCATCACCACAACCAATCCTGTTCACCTAGGCAATTATGCATTCATCACAACTCATCCATTATACCTAGGCAACCATCGTAACTAATTCAGTACACCTGGGCAATCATCACAACTCATCCATGACACCTAGGTAATCATCACACCTCATCCATTACACCTAGGCAAACATCACACCTCATCCATTACACCTAGGCAAACATCACAACTCATCCATTACACCTAGGTAATCATCACACCTCATCCATTACACCTCGGCAAACATCACACCTCATCCATTACATCTAGGTAATCATCACACCTTATCCATTACACCGTGGCAATCATCATCACAACCCATTCATTACACCTAGGAAATCATCACAACTCATCCATTAAACCTAGACAACCATAACAACTTGTCCGATACACCTTGGAAATCACCACAACTCGTGCATCCATTACACTGTGGCCACCATCACCATCACTCATGTCAGCAGTTCTTTATATTTCATTTCCTGGGAAAAGAGGGGTGCCTATGCAGAGAGGCTTCACTTCACCAGGAAAAGGGGGGTGCCTATGCAGAGAGGCTTCACTTCACCAGGAGAGGCAGCTCTCAGTGGTGGCAACTGGCCTCACGTGGCAGGCTGTCTCCTCTGCTCAACGCCACAGACATGGAGTCAGACCCTGCCAGTGCTGCAACCCACGCTACCTGGTGTTGAGGTCTTCAGCTGCAGGCAGCGACTGCTCCAGTTCCCCCGACTCTGCCATCTCCTTCAGGATGTCCAGGCCACCCAGCAGCTCCCCGTTGACATACAGCTGCGGGTAGGTGGGCCAGTCGGAGAACTTCTTCAGACCTGTGCACACACACAGTGAATCAGACATGTGCACACACACACACACACATGCACACACACACACAGATTCAATCAGACCTGCACACACACACAGAGTCAATCAGACCTGCACACACACACACACACACACACACACACACACACACACACACACACACACACACACACACACAGTCAATCATACCTGCACACACACACACACACACACACACACACACACACACACACATACACACACACCCACAGAGTCAATCAGACCTGCACACACACACACACACACACACACACACACACACACACACACACACAGTCAATCAGACCTATGAATCAGACCTGAACACACACACACACACACACAAACACACACACACGCAAACACACACACACAGTCAAGCAGACCTATGAATCCGACATGTACACACAGACAGTCATTCAGACCTGTGAAAACACATACAATGAATCAGACCTGTGCAGACCTGCACAGTGAATCATGCAAGCACAAGGCTGATATGCATGTGAAATGGGCATGATGTGAGGGACATGATGTGAAAAATAGATGACAGATGGCAGAGAGATAGATGGAGAAATGAGTGGACATGCACATCAGCCTCATATATTCACATTCTCAAAAACGGCTTTATTATCAATGGAAAGACAAGTAGATTAATGTCATTCCTCTGATTGTAACAGCATTATATGTCTATCTGTTGCTCCCCACCCCCCACCCCAAAAAAGAGGGAAAAAAAGTAGGGCTTATATTAAACATTTGCCCATGTTTTGTATTGTCTGATTTTTTTAAAAAGCATTCTAATGAACCTTTCGTGTGTTTTGAGCTTGAGGTCAGTCAGCCAGTTGAGATGCTTTGCACAGTACACAGAAGAAGCATAGTACACAGAAGAAGAAGAAGAAATTGCTGACCTTGACGAACTTCATCATCTGTGAGGATGTCAAAGGTGCTGTACTTCACATTTCGCTCATTCAACAACTGCACTGTCTGCTTGCTGAAACCTGTCCAGAGAGTCAACAAGAGGAACAAGTTAAGTTCTTTCATACTGATACACACACACACACACACACACACACTCACACACACACACACACACACACACACACACTCCATACATATCACCAAAACAATTGCACATTCAAATGAGTTATTAAATACAAGCACAGGTCAGCTTCAACCTAATGTGTGTGCCTGTGAGACAGCATTCTATTTTGGATATTATGCAGATTCAGTGTCAAACTATAAACAAATGCAGGAGGTTTCTGATGTTCTTTTAGCTTGACAGTTTTTTTCCCCACTGTTTGTACAGTGCTTGTCCAGGGGCTGACAGGACGTTAAAATCCAATTACTAACTACCATGTACAGTGCATCACACTGTCACAACTCAAGTCTTCTGCAAAAAAACAAACAAACAAATAAAAGATTGTTTTGGTTCCACACATGCACTTTTACAAACATCCAGAGGCTGAATAGGAAAGAGGAATGATGAGAGAACAACTGCTGGTGAGGTTGACAAAACAGACCACCTCTAGAGAAATGTACTCACCTTATACGACGACACATTAAAAACAAATAAATTGAACTGTTCTTAATGTCGGGTCATATAGGTGAGTACAATCAAATTTAACTGTTCTTAATGTGTCGTCATATAGGTGAATACACTTCTCTAGAGCTGTTCTATTTTGAATAGGAGAGAAGGAAGCAAACAGTGGGGGAAGTGAGGACCAGGAAGTTTACCACATCGAGGCTGATCGGGGCTGCCCTTCATAAACAGCATCACTGGGGCAGAGCTGATCAAACGCTTCAGCCGGCTGTTCAGGTCCTCCTGGGAACCACACAAACACAAAATCAGTGCCCCTTTTTTTAATCCTTGCAAACCCATGCAGGTAAGTAAGCCTGACCTTCAAGTTACAGAACATTCATGTCCAGGTAAGTGCACAATGAAAAGACTTTTTATTTTTATTGTAAGCACTCACTTTCTTTCCAACAGACAAGAAGTCTGCAAACTTCCGCTTCTAAATTCTATGTGGCGCTCATTTATAACAAAAAACAGGGGGAAAAAACTAATCCAGCCACTCTGCACAATACAGAAATTGCATGTATTGTACATGTAATGCAAAAATGTTTTTTATGGTATTCGTTTTTTTAGCATGTACTTGTATATATATCATTTAAAGGACTCCAAAAAGGGGTTTCAGACCTGCGTTACACTACAAAATCAAGAAAGACTAGTCCTCAGAGATTCCGTAACTTCTAGCTGTGTCCACTATGACAGAGGACAAGATATAATCACTGGAGGTAATATTTTCCCTGTTGTAAACTTAGAGCTGATTTCATGGTTGGAGACTTCTAAATGAGTGTTCGATACAACGTATGCACCAGTAAAATGAGACTGTGCACTAGGAAGTTTTGCTGTCATTTTCCCCTCCCATTTTTACACCTTTCAGACCCATGATTTGTGCACTGAACATAACTTTCAGTGAAACTGTACTTTCACTTAATAACATATCCCCACTTCAGAACAGCAGTTACAAAATCAAAATCAAAACGTATCACTGCAACCATACAGTTAAACAGGTGAAAACCAAGAATCTTTGCTTTGGAAATACAGAAACATAACTGGCCAATGATGGCAAATCTGTGCTTACAAGCTCCAGTCAAAACTTCCTGCGAGCAAAGTTACTGTTTTCATTACCTCACGTTTCTGTACAGCACCTTCAGGTAAATAACAAAGATACTGTTTTCATTACCTCACGTTTCTGTACAGCACCTTCAGGTAAATAACAAAGATACTGTTTTCATTACCTCACGTTTCTGTACAGCACCTTCAGGTAAATAACAAAGATACTGTTTTCATTACCTCACGTTTCTGTACAGCACCTTCTGGTAAATAACAAAGCTACTGTTTTCATTACCTCGCGTTTCTGTACAGCACCTTTTGGTAACAAAGCTACTGTTTTCATTACCTCACGTTTCTGCGTGGCACCTCCTGGTAACAAACAAAGCTACTGTTTTTATTACCTCAGGTTTCTGTACAGCACCTTCTGGTAAACACCAAAGTTACTGTTTTCATTACCTCACCGTCTGGTAAACAACAAAGCTAATGTTTTCATTACCTCATGTTTCTGTACAGCACCTTCTGGTAACAAAGCTAATGTTTTTCATTACCTCATGTTTCTGTACAGCACCTTCTGGTAACAAAGCTAATGTTTTTCATTACCTCACGTTTCTGTGTGGCACCCTCTGGGGGTACTGGTCCCTTCAGCTGTATGCCTGACGCATGTTTCCCAACTTTCTGTGTCAGCTCTGCTGCCTTAGCACCGTCAATTCTGTCCACCTGCTGTTTGGCCTGCAAAGGTGTTCAGAATCATGGTCAAAGTCCACAGGTTTTAAGGATCACCTTCAGATTTAGAATTATCCCCCTTTTCTCTGGAATTATTCCCCTTTTCTATTTTACATATCTCTTATGTCATGCTCCTTTCTTATGCAAAAGTCTCACGCACTCTGGACACCTTACAAGACTTCATCAAACCGCAGACCAAGTGTTTTTCCCCCATTGTAATTCTCATATATAGAACCATTAATTTCGTTAAAATGGGGTCAATCCCAAAAATGTACTTTCTTTGTCCTGTTCTATTCACAAAAACAGCATTTCTTATAATCATTTGTGTGTTTTGACCGTCTCAAAGTCAGTTCTATCAACATCTAACTCCTCACCCTCTCCATGCAGCACCAACTGGCTCACCATCATTTCTGCTCAGTTGGTTACATATAAATCTCATCCTCCGGGAAACAGAACTTGACAGGACTGACATGATAGTAGGTCAACTGGCTCTGTGTGTGTGTGTGTGTGTGTGTGTGTGTGTGTGTGTGTGTGTGTGTGTGTGTTTGTGTGTGTGCATATACTTGGTCTGGTCAGCCACAAACAAGACTCAGTTTGGCCAGGCGCAAATAAGACTCTGCTTGCAAACCTTGAAAAAATGGCCGCCATGTTTGTCTCACAAGCTAAAGCATAGTAGCAGAAAAAAAGGACTGGTTGATTCTGTCAAGAAATTCAAAGTGTATATTCACCGACAGTGAGATATATATCAGCTACAATCAAACAAGGCCAATTACATTGATATGAATGCTGGATTCAAATGCAAACCAACATGTGTTCCACCAGTCAAAACAGTGCCAAGCTGTGGCCACACTGAAAGCTTGTGGGAATGTAACTATGGAAGGCAGAACATAAGAACTCGGGTGCAACCCTCTTTATAGTAACCCCCACCCCCTGCCCTTCCCCACTCCTGCCCACCCCCATCCCAGTACCACAGGTTCTTTACCTTGATTTTGAATTCGCTCAGCTCCAACAGCCTGGACACCCTCATCAACACCCTGAGACTAAAGCCCATTCTTAAGACTAAAGCCCATTCTTAATTGGGCGAACATTTGCTTTGCGAACATAGTTCGTTCAGCATGTTCTGGGAATATTCACCCAGTTCAGCAACCATTGCCTCTGATTGGCTGAGTGCAGAGAGCTCTCCTGTGGATGAGGAAGAAATAAAAATAAAAACGGATGACGGTGTTAATACTTCAATCGCTTCGAAGCGAACTGACCTATATGTTGACTTGTGGGAGGTGCAGCCTTGTCTCTGGGATCCAGAATGATACAGTAGTTAGTTGAATTACTCTGTGAGGGTTGATTAAAGTGTACTGACTTGACCTGACTTGACTTTAGCCTAACCTGACTTGACTTTAGCCTACATTTTGGACCATGCTGTCTGCTGCGCTTCTGCCACAAGTTCAGGCTGAAGCTTGCATCTCTTTATAAGCCAGTAAAGAACAAATTATAGTTCGTCAAACTGTCCAAACCATGTTCAGAGAACTAAAAGTTCAATCAAGAAACAAATTATAGTTCGTCAAACTGTCTGAGGTATGTTCGGCGAACAAACAGTTTGCCCAATTAAGAACGGGCTTAAGGAGGCAAGGAAAATGTGTGTGTGTGTGTGGGGGTGGGGGGGGGGGGGGGGGTATCTATACAACCAGTCTGAAGTAAAAATCCAGTAAACACTAACCCAGACTCCCTCTTCCGTGGAATCCTAATCTGGACTGTTTTCATCAAGATCATTCAATAATGGAAAAAAGCTTGCTTACCAGCAAAAACAGCACTGTCAGGCAGCAATTTTTTTAAATTTTAACATCCTGCCAACTGCACAGGGCGTTCACCTCAGAACAATCAAACTCAGTCATAAGCAAACGCACACTTCGAAACCTCTCATATGCACACCCTTTCTCAAGTCAGTCCACAAAAACCAATCCCTACATAAATAAAACAAAATGTACCTATCCAAACATCAAACACAAATTTTTGAAGTTAGAGAGTTAGTCCCTTCAATGCTACCCCTTTTAATTGAGAACACATATAACATAAAGCTAGGACATGCTGGTATCGTCAACCATTCTGTCTAATTTATCAATACCAGATTAAATTTAAAGAGAAGAAGAAAAGAAAAAAAAGACATGAACAATTTTTTTTAATAAACATCATGGATAATGGCACACACCAGTGTCATATGGCAGCAAGCTGCACATACCGCCTACCAGCTATCATCTCCTAGCTGCTCAGCTAGAGCCATACAGAAAAAGCCTAACTCTATTCTTAATGAAAAATGTTTGAGAATGTTCCAGAAAAAAAGTAGGGAGAATGGACCAATAGCATGTATGAGGACTATGCAGAAAAACAAGAGAGAAGACAGGAAAGAGAAATCAAATGACAGCCATGAGAATGTAGACATAGGGGCCACATCAGACATGTATCCCCGGACTCCTTTCGGGGGCAAAGACAGCATACCTTTAAAAAGATGAAAGTGGGCACGGCAACAATCTCATATCGATGAGATACTTCTGCAAGGTCTTCGGCAGCCACCTGCAACAGAACAAGATAAAAACAGTCCTTTACTTGTGAACCAAAAGAGGTACTTCAAATTGATGAATCACACCAGTCCTTTACTTGTGAACCAAAAGAGGTACTTCAAATTGATGAATCACACCACTTAGCATCAGTATTTGTCTACAACAATACAAAAAATTAAATCAAAAAATAAAAAGCACACATGCTGATGGCACCATTCTTATTTTACTTCTTTTACTGTTTTACTTTTACTTTCTTGAGGACATACTCAAGAATTAGTCTGTCAGTCTTACTTTTACTTTCTTGAGGACATACTCAAGAATTAGTCTGTCAGTTTGGGAAAATGTTTGAATGGCCATCTGACACTGTTTTTTGTTTCATTAATCCATAAAGTTTCTGAAACTTTGCAACAGACATGACTTAACACAATGGATACTTCATGTCAAAAAAGAACATTGTACAAGTTGTTAAACTTTTTTAAAGAACAGTGTTCAATAAGAATTTTCTGTTATTCTTATTACTGCCATCACCACTATCATGTCCATCTCAAACAAAGCCACACACAAAAATTAATTACGTGCTTTCCACATGAGTTTAAAGGGGAGCAGATAGCTCAGTTGGTAGAGCATCCGACTCAAAAGCCAGGCGCAATACTGACTCAGGTTTGAGTCCCCAGTGCACCAAGGGATTTTTCTCCCAGAGTCAACTTCCAGTGCAGACTCTTCTTAGGGTGTCCACACAGCCCCTGTGTGCAATCACATGCATCAAGATCTGTGGGCACGTTACAAATCCCAAACACTGGCAGCTATACCTTTGTTTGGACGCAGGAAAATACTGCACACACTGATAGGAACGGGTAGCGCTGCTCTTGCGGCTGCTGTGCCTTACCCAGGTAAGGTGACTGAATTTCCCACAAGGGACAATGAAGTGATGAATGTTTTTTATTTTTTATTTTTTTGATCCCCCACAATGTCCATCCACAAAACCACCATAATCACAACTTACACAAGGCACTGATCAAATCGTGGCCCCATAGGACTAGGACACCAGGAGGGTGTGGCCAGCCCAGTGCCTAGTACTTACTCGGACAAAGCAGACATTGACATATTGCATGTCAGCAGCCAGTTCCTTCATGACGTCATCCATCTGGGCACACTGTGGTGCCCAGTCTGCCCAGAAATGGACCACCACCAGTTGGCTGAAACATCACATCTGGCACCATAACTCATAAGTGACTCATAAACTTGAAGAAGCCAAAATTGTGTGCTTTTCAGTTTTATGTCTATATCTGTATAATTATAAATTCACTAAATTATATAAAAATTGTGGTTCCTAGTTCCTGATGTACCTTAATTTCAGGTGCCAATCCTGTAACATTCTTCAACAAATCATCACCTTCATCATAGTAATTAGTATACAAAAAGCACTAATGAACCACTGTTGGAAACAAAAAATGTATTAAAAATATATATCATACCTCAAAATATTATGTACTTGTAAGAAATATGAAACTACGGTTGTTCAAGAAGATAAGCCAACTTAAAACAATGACGCCAAAAATGTGCTCAAATAGGTGGGGTTTGTTTGTTTGTTTGTTTGTTTTGGTCAAGACGGACCCAGTTCTGTATTAAAAGATGAAGAGGCAAAAACTGGTTTCCCTGGTTTCATGTATATATATATATTTATATATAGCAGTATGGGTACCCAGTCATTTCAATATGTACTGATATGATTTCTGATAAAAGTTTTAAAACCTAAAAATCAGCTCACACTTACAGGGAAGGGGGAGGGGACTGTACTTCAGTGATTAGCATGCTTCGCTGGTGATCCAGCTACCATGGGTTCTAATCCCAGCCACGGCAGGGCAAAGGACCACTTTTGAGGTCTTCCAACTCAATTTTGTGAGCCGGTTTGGCTTAGCTGTAAGGCGTTAGGCTGGTAAGCAGAGGGACCTCGATTCATATCTGCTTCAGCTCTCCTTTCTCTTCAAAAGTTGTGGTCTGTGCACACTATCTTGTGACTTTGTCCCTCACAATTAATGAAACATTAAATTGGCTCTCATAGCCGCCCATCTTAATGCATGAGTCATTCTGGTGGTGACAATGTAGGATAGGTCAGGTACAATTAATGAATTATATTTATAATCTACCTCTCCCCCCATCTCCGTACCCCCTTCCCCCCTTTTCCCCATCCCTAATAAGCCTTATGGCTTCTGTGGACGTTAACCACCATGTTTACTTACTTACTCAATCTGGGTTCACACTTATGCTGACTCATTCACATGATTCAGTCAAGTCACTTATAGTTTCCGTCTTGGCTTCGTCGTGTGCACAGCACACGCAAAGATCATGGCGCACACACAAAAACCCATGTCTACCTCTCACAAACAGACCGAAAATTCCCAAGAGACAGACTATTGAAGCCCTCACAGGCCTCAAGCTCAAGACACAAGATTTATTCAAAATAATTTTTTTATAATCCAACTGAAATGAAAGTGAAACACAATCCAGGTACAACTACAAGCATACTTACATAGCGATCCGTTTCTCTAGAGAGTGAGAAAAAAAAATCAAGGTTAGCACACCAATTGTTACTAATATTTGGGGGAAGCCAAAGAACAGAAAATATCTGAGCAAGGTAAAGTTGTTTTCATACCCCCCTGCATCGCCCAAAAGCTTGTCGAAATCAGCAACATTTTCGACAGTTCTAACACCAGCCATGACGGTTTGTTGGATTGATCTCCCTTCCCTCTGGGATCCACGGTGGCTTTGGGGTGTCAAATCTGGCAAATAAGTAAATTGGTGTTTTGCGCCCAGTCAACCAGTGCGGCCGTTACATCAGGGCGACAAATCTGGCAACATTGCCGATCCCTCCAGTAAGTGTCCACAGAAACCGTTATGCTTATTAGTGACTGGGAGAATGGGGGGACTGTTAAACTATTAAAAAACCGGCAAAAGCCGGAAAAACTGACAAAAGACACTATTTTCAACAGATATTAATTCGTACAATAACCCACACACACATCACCACCACCCCACCAACCCCACCCACACACACCCACACACACAACCACACACACACACACCACACACACACCACACACACACACACCACACACACACACACACCACAACACACACACACACACCCCCACACACACACACACACACACACACACACACACCACACACATCACACACACACACACACACACACCCACTGACACCACAACACACACACACACACACACACACACACACACACACACACACACACACACACCACACACACACACACACACACACACACACACACACACACACACACACACACACACACACACACACACACACACACACACACACACACACACTACGCACTGACGCACGACCACACACCTCCTTTCTCTCTTCTCTCCTCTTCTTCTTTTCACCTCCTCCCTTTCTGTCATGTCACCCCACTTCACTCCCGCACGTCAACGTCATCTTGCATCTCACGCTTCTCTCTCTCTCTCTCTCTCCTCTCTCTCTTCTCCTCTCTCTCCTTCCTCTCTCTCTCTCTCTCTCTCTCTCTCCTCTCTCTCTCTCATCTCTCTCTCTCTCTCACACACACACACACACACACGCACACAGCACTACCACACTACACACGTGCACGCACGCACGCACTACACACACACACCACACACCACAACACAACACCACACACACACACACACACACACACACACACACACACACACACACACACACACACACACACCGACACACGACACACCGACACAGAGTCACTGAGTCCTGCCAGTGTAACTAGATCGACGTTGCGCCATCTGTCAGATGAAACTCGTATTAGTGTGTGTTCAATACAGTGTGTGTGTGTGTGTGTGTGTGTGTGTGTGTGTGTGTGTGTGTGTGTGTGTGTGTGTGTGTGTGTGTGTGTGTGTGTGTGTGTGTGTGTGTGTGTGTGTGTGTGTGTGTGTGTGTGTGTGTGTGTGTGTGTGTGGTGTGTGTGGAGAGAGAGTGCGCGCGCGCGGCGTCACTGCGGCACATCCTCACACTAAAAGAGCTTTACTGAGCTCGCCTCCCACTATCCTGACACCGCGGCTAGGCGGTCGGGTGTCACTGAGGATTGGCAGTTCCCAAATGAACAAGCCCACTATCCTGACACCGCGGCTAGGCGGTCGGGTGTCACTGAGGAATGGCAGTTCCCAAATGAACAAGCCCACATCCTGCAGGGCCTGTCGCAATATTATGATGGGTAGGCAAGACATGCATACCCTATGAGCTACCAGGAACCTGAATGGCAAGCCCACGGCCCTCTCCGGCTGCACTGACCTTGCATACTGAGGCACTGGGACTCGAAATAAGACAGCTGGCACAGTATTTCCCGCCCCTGTTATTTCCTGCGCGGTACAAACCTGTTCTTTAGTACTGTAAGTACAGAAAATATTTCTCTGCAAGCTTTGAAGTCATTGGAGTGTCACACACTGATGACCACACGGGCCTTCGCCGCTATGACTACAAGGCCGCTCGGCCCCTGTTCGGGCACTGAATTACAGTAATGTTTATTTTGTGACGATTGAATGCTCTCTTTTTTTTTTTTTTTTACTGTTGCAGTTACGTTTCGGTCAGTATCAATCTCTGATACAAGCCTCTTCAATTGCTTGAGAACCGACACGGCTATTCCAGGTGCCTCCACTGACGGACTCACCGGGAGTGACTTGCTTTGAAATTTTGTCCTCTTTCTGATGATTGAAGGATCTTATTAGCCACAAGCCAGTTTCCGATTAATAACAGGCCTAACCGATCGAATTGTTCACATCTTGATGACCCAGTCTTGTCCCGCCATTCATTGCCGAACTGGAAACAATCTGCGAGAGCCAAAGTTCACTGCGGGAAAACTACCGGATCTGGCAGCGAGATCTCCAGGCCGCGGTGCAAGCAAAGACTGTTTATCGTAGGGGAAATCTTTGGTGCAAGGCGCTTCCAGGTGGACATCTGGCTTGTGTCATCTGCACTGGGCTCTGCCCCGTTTAACGAGCGAGACAGCCTACGAGTGAGGTGGCCGTGGGTAAGTAAATAAGTAAGTAAGTAAGTAAGTATGTGATTGGGTTTTAACTTACTGTCAACCGGAAAGGGTCACCCCAGGACAGTCAAACTCCGAAATAAGCGAATGCACTTTTCAAACTTCTGATATAATTATATAAAACTGTTCTCACGTCAGTCCAAAACAAAAACAAAAACACCAGTCCATACACAAACATAAAATAAAATATACATGCACAAACATTAAACCAAGTTTTCAAAGAGTTAGTCCCTTCGGTATTACGCCTGTTAAAACTGAGGGCACTTAAAGTTAGGACATGCTGGTAGTCGTCAACCATTCCGTCCAATTCATCTACTTTTCTTTTCTTTTCTTTTTTACCAGAGTAAAGAAAAACTATAGAAAAAAAGGAATGGACAGAAATATATCTTATTTTACTTTATTTTTTATATATATATAAATGCATAATGGCAAATATGAGAGCCATATGGCAGCAAGCCGCACATATCACCTACCAACTATCACCTCAGCCCTAACTGCTCAACAAGAGCCATGCAAAAAACCTAACTCTTAACACAAATGTTTGAGAATTTTCTGGGGGGAGAAGTCAAGAGAATGGACCATTAGCAGAAAAATGACAAGCCAGAAGAAGCAAGAGGACTAGGCAGAAAAAACGAGAGAGGAGATGGGAAAGGGAAATCAAATGGCAGCCCTGAGATTCCAGACAGGGGCAGAGGGACAGACATCCCTGGCCTCCCCGGGCTTCAGCGGGTCAGGCAAACTCAGTCCAAGCACTGGTTTACATCATCCTTCCTCCAACCACTGCCACCGAGTTGATTTTGCCATAGGTCTCGAAAAACTGTCAGCTAACGGACACAATTTCCTTGGTGCTGAAATGGCAAGTTTATAACAGACAAGTGAAAGTTATAGTAAGTAAGTAAACATGGTGCTTAACGTCCACAGAAACCATAAGGCTTATTAGGGACGGGGTGAAAGTTATGTCAGGCGTTTCTTTTATAACCGCCCACTGACGTTGCTTACGCCATCACAGGTGAAACCAAAGTCGTTTGAGACGGAACTCTTTTTTCCCGGGGCGGACGCACCTAATGTTTACGCGCGTGCTTGGACACTATGGTTGAAGTGTTGCTTTACGTCCACAGAAAACGTAGGTTTATTAGGGACGGGAGCCCAGGACGTCCACCTCGACTTTCACACAGCTCCTGAGCTCTGGACGCTATAAGTAAACATGGTGCTTAACGTCCACACAAACCATAAGGCTTATTAGGGACGGGGAGAACGGGGGGAAGGGGGTATGGAGGTAGGGGGAGAGGGAGATTATATACCTATCGCTACACTGTCACTACTAGAATGACTTCTGCATTAAGATGGGCAGCGATGAGAGCCATTTTAATGTTTCAGTAGGAAGTGATGGACAAAGTCACAAGACAGTGTCCACAAACCACAACCTTTCTGAAGAGAAAGGAGAGCCGAAGCGGTATCGAACCGAGGTCCTTCCGCTTACCAGCCTAACGCCTTACCGCTAGGAGCTCGACTGAGAGGGGAGAATAGCGCTATATAAGCAATCATCAGTCAATCAAAATGGTCATAGTTCAGGAGCTGCGTGAGAGTCGAGGTGGACGTCCTGGGCTGTCCGTCCTAACGAGCCTTCTGGTTTCCGTGGACGTAAAGAATTATTGAACCGTGCTTCGGCATTGGTCACAACTTGTCCCTAATATGTCAACTGACATCTGAGGACATAAAGCATCACTTCATCATCATCATCAAAATGGTCATAGTTCAGGAACTGTGTGAAAGCCGAGGTGGACGTCCTGGGCTGTCCGTCCTAACGAGCCTTCTGGTTTCTGTGGACGTAAGGCTTATTGAACCGTGCTTCGGCATTGGTCAACTTGTCCCTAAATGTCAACTGACATCGAGACATAAGCATCACTTCATCATCATCATCAAAAGTAGTCAGAACGTGAAGTCGAGGTGGCTCTGGCTGTCCGTAACGAGCCTTCTGGTTTCTGTGGACGTAAAGCTATATTGAACCATGCTTCGGCATTGGTCACAGCTTGTCCCTGATATGTCTACTGACATCTGAGGACATTAAGCATCACTTCATCAGTCATAAAGTCATCATCATCAAAATGGTGCTGGGGGGGGGGGGGGGGAGCCGGTTTGGCCTAGCCGCGGTAAGGCTGGTAAGCGGAGGGACCTCGGTTCGAATCCGCTTCGGCTCTCCTTTATCTTCAAAAGTTGTGGTCTATGGACACTGTCTAAGTTGTGGCTTTGTCCCTCACAATTGTGAAACATTAATGGCTCTCATCGCTGCCCACTTTAATGCATAAGTCATTCTGGCGGTGACAGTGTAGCGATAGGTATATATCCCCCATCTCCCTGTCCCTAATAAACCTTATGGTTTCCAGTGCCGGACGTTAAGCACGTGACCATGTTTAAGCCCGTTCTTAACTGGGCGAATGTTTGTTCGCCGAACATACTTCGGACACTTCGACGAACTATGATTCGTTTCTTAATTTAACTTTTAGTTCGCCGAACATGGTTCGGACACTTCGACGAACTTTACTTCGTTCTCAACTGGCTCGTAATGAGATGCAAGCTTCGGCCCGAACTTGCGGCAGACGCCGCGCAGCAGAAAGCATGATCGAAAATGTAGGCTAAAGTCAAGTCAAATCAATATACTTTAATCATCCCTCACAGGGTAATTCAACTAACTACTATCTCATTCTGGTCTCCGAGACAAGGCTGCGCCTCCCACAAGTCAACAAATAAACAAATTCCCTCCGAAGCGAGTGAAGAACCTAACAACACCGTCATCCATTTTTATTTTTATTTCTTCCTCATGCACAGGAGAGCTCTGCTCTCAGCCAATCAGAAGCAATGTTCGTCGAACATAGCTTCGTCGCAGCCGTTCGACGAATACCGTGGCTCCCAACTAGGTTCGCGAAGAAAAGTTCACCCAATTAAGAACCAACTAGGTTCGCCGAATACTTCCATCTAGGTTCGCGAACCAACGTTCGCCCAGTTAAGAACGGGCTTTACAATCAAAATGGTTTCTGTAAAGCAGCACTGAAACGAAACGAGTGATCAGACATGACCCGCGGCGCCTCATTTAGCTCTATGACCCGGCGTCAGGATATGACTACACAGTGCACGGCGGTACAATGAAACGCTACGACCAAAGCCCGTCTGTGTAGTCTGGTAGGTTTTTTGTGACGGCGCCACAGAACGACCGGCAAACCAGCAACCTCTCTCTCTCTCTCTCTCTCTCTCTCTCTCTCTCTCTCTCTCTCTCTTATGACTGACATTCTTCTTCTTCTTCTTCTCAGTTTCAATTAGGCAGCCACCTTGGCCATTGAGCAGAAACTGCTCGGAGATTATGCCGCACTTTCAGTGCATGCTGGATTATTTTGTTGTTTCCATAGTCCACCGGAACTCACATGGACTACACTGATGATCTTTAACGTGCGTCGGGAGATCTCGGTTTCGAGTCTCATCCGAAGGACATTTGTAAGAGTCTGCACAGACTGTTATTGTCTCAGGTAGGCGGTTCTCTGCTGTTGTGAATGTCTAGACTGACTCGGCTAGCGCCCAGACCTCGATAGTCGTCGCTTTGCTTTGCAAGTTAGAGCACACGGCCGGGAATGCGACTGAAACGGACGAAAAGCGACGGCGAATAGCTGGAAGGGCGCGCTGAGCGGGTTGGCTACATCACAGCGAGGCACCGAGTCAAACCACAGATTTTACTCCGCTCGGACTCCAAGCACTGGCTCAGTATTCCAAGGACGAAGGTGCCGGAAAGCGACCCTCGGAATGCGGTGCTGAGTCTCGTACTGTACTGCGGTTAGTAGACCGTGAATGGCGGCTTGAGCAGACGACGCTTTTGTTTTTAGAAGCATGCGTTGCATGCGCTAGGCTAGCGCGTCACCCGACTCAAATCCCGGGCCATGTTTTTTGTTGTTGCTGTAGTGACGTCATTCATTTTCTAGTTAGGGCCAGTTGCTGTAACACGTGTACATCTTTTTCCGGGTTGTGCATGTGCACCAATATGATACTGAATCAGCGGTTCTGTTTAGTGAACGTTTTGCTGCCACAGTCAGTGTATGCTGTTAATAGACCACTCCACAACGCACCGCTTCCAGCCGTAAGCTCCGCCCCTCTGGCAAGCGACCCGAAAAGATGGCTGCAGTCGAAACCAAAAGTACTCTCGAACTCTTGCCGCTGAGAGACCTGAGAGACCTGTCGCTGTTGTGTTTTGGTCAAAGCCCGCCTGTTTTAAAATAGACGGGCTTTGGTTTTGGTGAGAGAAAACTCACCCAAAGGTCAAAGCGGTCTTTTGAGACACAGGACCCTGTGTTGATAATATACATGGTCTGCAGTTAGTCTTATTCAGTCATGCCCTCCTTGGTCAGATGGGAAAGGGAAGGGACAGTTTACATCCCAGGGAGGGTGAAATGGGTTCCAGCTTGCCAAAGCAATTAGTAACCCAAAACAGACACTTGCAGTCGACTACAGTTGTTAACTCTGTACAACTGACACAACTCAGTGAAGTCTCCGGTGCCACTTTAGACTATGTCAAAGCTTGACTGTATCGATACGGATGATCGACAGGAAAGAAAAGAGTCTTTGCCGTGACCGGCTATGGCCTCCTTGCGTTGGGCACTCAACCTCACCCAGTGACTCAGTCACTTTCACGGCGTGGCAAGGCCAGTGTAGTTTCCGGCCCTCCATATTAGTAGTATTGTAGTAAGTACTGCCGCTGCCGACGAACACAACCACGGACCTATTGTATATAATCATGTAGGTCCATCAGTGAGACACGACAGCCCAGCATCTAAATAACCACAAGGAGACACGACAACCCAGCCAACGGCAACGTTTGTCAGTACATCACTTGTCAAAAAGGTAGGCCGTCAAGAAGTGACGCGTCGTCAAGTGTTGCTTTACGTCCACAGAAACCGTAAGCTTATTAGGGACGGGAGCCCAGGACGGCCACCTCAGTACAAGCCGTCTCTCTCGACTTTCACACTGCTCCTGAGCTCTGCAACTGACGCGTCAGTAAGTAAACATGGTGCTTAACGTCCACAGAAACCGTAAGGCTTATTAGGGACGGGGAGAATGGCGGGGTATGGAGGTGTGGGAAGAGGGAGAGTATATACCTATCGCTACACTGTCACCACCAGAATGACTTCTGCATTAAGATGGGCAGCGATGAGAGCCATTTTAATGTTTCATTAATTGTGAGGACAAAGTAAGAAGACAGTGTCCACAAACCACAACCTTTTTGAAGAGAAAGGAGAGCCGAAGCGGTATCGAACCGAGGTCCTTCCGCTTACCAGCCTACCGCCTTACCGCTAGGCCAAACTAGCTCTCGACTGACGCGTCTTGTTATTATAGGCTTAAATACTGTCTTTGATTTTACTTCTGCATCGTTACAAGGTACAAGAACAACCGCTTGCACAGCCGGATTAACTTTGTCGCAGCATTACCGCTTATTGACCACTGATCAGTGCCATCAAACTCCCGGCGATAAGATAATATTGTTTATCGTCCATGCTAAAATCATACACGGAAATATTGTCTCTTGTTTGCACATCAAGCTGTGCTTTTATGTTGTCTGTACATGATTGCAGGTCACGTGTAAGGCTCTGCACGTCATTTGGTCAGTGGAGTTGATTTTTGAAGTCGGGTGTTGTCTGCAAAAAGCTGATGGTTGACTGATGATTGGTTATAATGTCTGAAAGTGGAGTAATGTACAAAACAAACAGCACTGGCAGTTGAAGCCGGCGTCACTGACTAACTGAGTTGCCGGATCAGCTAGCCGGCGTCACTGACTCACTAACTGAGTTGCCAGATCAGCTAGCCGGCGCAAGAAATAAAATTCGTCGATGTAACCAGCTTCAACTCTTACACACGAAAATTTTGTTCGTCCAGAACTAGAAGTGACCCTGTGCAGTTGATCGGACGTTAAAATCCTAGAACTGACTAACGGATGTCATTTTCAGGCACCGCCATGTCGATGAAAGAAGACGACGGAGACAACTCACGCCCCGAGTTGTCTCCCCTGACCGTGACCCAGCTGATGCGTGACCTTTACGGACTGCACGTGCTGAGCTGCCGAGAGCTGGACAGTTACGATGACCGTAACTTCCACGTGACGGTGGACACCAGCGTGGTGCACAATGCCCACATCCCCCAGGTCTGTCCTCATGGCTACGTGCTCAAGGTGCTCAACTCTCTCGACTCCAAGAGACCGGACGTGGTTGGTGAGTAGGTAGCCTACTGGTCTGACTGTCCATGTGGGAGCTGGTGGTTCGTGTGTCGGGATCTGTGGAGAGGGGGGACCGTGGAGACATGGGGAGAATGTGGAGGACACAATTATTATTACGTTATTTCCTCCATTCTGACCTCACAACGTGACTTTCCGGCGTTTAATCGTGTAGTCTCTCTCTCTCAGTCTCTGTCTGTCTGTCTGTCTGTCTGTCTGTCTGTCTGTCTGTCTGTCTGTCTGTCTGTCTCTCTCTCTCTCTCTCTCTCTCTCTCTCTCTCTCTCTCTCTCTCTCTCTCTCTCTCTCTCTCTCTCTCTCTCTCTCTCTCTCTCTTCTCTCTTCTTTGTGAAAGAGGCTAATGGCCTAAAAACAAATAAACTTTCTTGTTCTTGTTCTCTGTCTCTGTCTGTCTGTCTGTCTGTCTGTCTTCTGTCTGTCTCTGTCTCTCTCTGTCTCTCTCTCTCTCTCTCTCTCTCTCTCTCTCTCTCTCTCTCTCTCTCTCTCTCTCTCTCTCTCTCTCTCTCTCTCTCTCTCTCTCTCTCTCTCTCTCTCTCTCTTCCAGCTTAGGAAGTATGTTGATATTGATTGTCGCAAGTTGTTCTTTAATGCCCACTTAATGGCAC
>JABMCL010002582.1:575000-585000 GCA_018857735.1 Alviniconcha marisindica | reverse complement strand
TGGTGTGGTGTGTGTGTGTGTGTGTAGTGTGTGTGTGTGTGTGGTGTGTGTGTGTGTGTGTGTGTGTGAGTGTGTGTGTGTGTGTGTGTGTGTGTGAGTGTGTGTGTGTGTGTGTGTGTGTGTGGTGTGTGTGTGTGTGTGTGTGTGTGTGTGTGTGTGTGTGTGTGTGCTGGAGGATATTTTGTGATTATACACTCGGGTGGTCACCGAGGAAAGGTAATTTGGTGCAGGAAACGGCAGGTCACTCGATAGCGCATCGAGGAATTCATCAAGAAAGCTAAACGTGCCAATACCAAGGATAGATTTATTCAAGTCCAGCCTGGTTTATTCTGGTCCTGCTCTCTGGAACTCATTGCCCAGCGAATTGAGGCTTCCAGTCAGTCCTTCAGTGTTTAAAAAGCGTCTTACGCTTCATATGTTATCTCTCTTAGGTGTTACGTGAAACCATGATCATTATATATATATATATATATATATATATATATATATATATATATATATATATATATTTAATCACATGTGCTGCCAACCTGTGTTGTGCTGCTTCAAGCAGCCCATACATTTTGTGTGTCTGTGCTCTATATGCATGTAGTTTTCGATGACAAACATGTTCTTAATCTTATGTGCGTGCGCGGTGTATGTGTTTACCCTCAGATCAAGCTAATTTTTTATATGTAATATATTTTTTTTATGCTCATTATCGACTTGTTTCTCGGTTTACTGGTGTCCATTTCAACATGGTTTGTATGAATGTACATGTACTCAACATACTGTAGCTCATTGTATCCTTAGTTAATAGTAGTTTCCCTCATGGGCGAGGGCTGGATGAAAAAAGACCTCTCGTCTTCTCCACTACCCTCGTAAAATAAAGTTTATTCATTTATTTATTCATTCGGTGTCACGCAGCTCCTTGTGAGCACGTGGCACTCGATAGCGCAGAGGTACAAACCTTTTGTTTTACGTACTATTGTTGCTTCCCACAGGACTGTGACGACAGCAAGTGGCCTGAATTGCTGGTGGACTGGAACATACAGAACGTGCCCTCGCTGCGTCGTTTGTTACGTTTCATCGATGACGTAGAGAAAGTCAGTGTCGTCAGAGAGGTCATTGAGGCTTTCGAACACAGAGTCCTGAAACGTGAGGGTGGACTCCAGAAAGGTACTGACGTTTGATTTTATGTGCGTTCGACCGTTGGGGGTCCAGTGTGTACCAGAACAGGCCATTCGATGAGTCACACATATTTTTGAACTTTAAATAACGATTATTACCAACAGAAGAGAAAAGAGTTGACGCCGTATTGTACCTCGCTTTTTGAAACTCGAAATACCTGTGGTTTGAATCAGCCTGTTATAACTTCTTCAGCCGTCAAGCTGACGCGGAAAGTGGTGGTAGCCATACAATAATATTTGTCATGTTTCGAATAAAATCACGCCGTTTAACTTTCTCACCAACCAGCTGACATACTGATAGTAGAGTAGAGATAACATTGGAACAGACCGCCCTGAGTCAAACCAACCAACTAATGTCTCTAAATACCGTTTAACTGTTGTTTAGGTGTCGTTTTGTAGATTGATAAAGTGTTTTATTTTTATTTTTGGGGGGGGGGGAATGTGCAGGTTGTTTTGTCCTAATAAATAGCTTTCTTTTTTGAACTTTTTGTGCGTTTTGGATCTTGTTTTAGAACGCTGGCAGTCATTCTTGTTTCAGAGTTTGTTTGTTTGTTTGTTTGTTTGTTTGTTTGATTGCTTGTTTGTTTTTGAATTGGAGGCTTTAGTTTTAAAATGGCTCGTTGATTTTAACGGGACACAGCAGTAGAACTCACGGCCTCACTCACAGCTGGCCCAAACGGCACACCGTCATGTGTCACCGCTGGCCCAAACGGCACACCGTCATGTTTCACCGCTGGCCTAAACGGCATACAGTAATATGTCACAGCTGGCCCAAACGGCACACCGTCATGTGCCACAGCTGGCCTAAACGGCACACGTCATGTGCCACAGCTGGCCCAAACGGCACACTGTCATGTGCCACTGCTGGCCTAAACGGCACACCGTCATGTGTCACAGCTGGCCCAAACGGCACACGTATGTGTCACAGCTGGCCAAACGGCACACGTCATGTGTCACAGCTGGCCTAAACGGCAACGTATGTCACAGCTGGCCAAACGGCAACTGTCATGTGCCACAGCTGGCCCAAACGGCACACCGTCATGTGTCCACAGCTGGCCCAAACGGCACACCGTCATGTGCCACAGCTGGCCCAAACGGCACACCGTCATGTGCCACAGCTGGCCCAAACGGCACACCGTCATGTGCCACAGCTGGCCTAAACGGCATACAGTAATATGTCACAGCTGGCCCAAACGGCACACTGTCATGTGCCACAGCTGGCCTAAACGGCACACCGTCATGTGTCACAGCTGGCCTAAACGGCATACAGTAATATGTCACAGCTGGCCCAAACGGCACACTGTCATGTGCCACAGCTGGCCTAAACGGCATACAGTAATATGTCACAGCTGGCCCAAACGGCACACTGTCATGTGCCACAGCTGTCCCAAACGGCACACCGTCATGTGCCACAGCTGGCCCAAACGGCACACTGTCATGTGTCACCGCTGGCCTAAACGGCACACCGTCATGTGTCACAGCTGGCCCAAACGGCACACTGTCATGTGCCACAGCTGGCCTAAACGGCATACAGTAATATGTCACAGCTGGCCCAAACGGCACACTGTCATGTGCCACTGCTGGCCCAAACGGCACACTGTCATGTGCCACAGCTGGCCCAAACGGCACACCGTCATGTGCCACAGCTGGCCTAAACGGCACACCGTCATGTGTCACAGCTGGCCCAAACGGCACACTGTCATGTGCCACAGCTGGCCTAAACGGCACACCGTCATGTGTCACAGCTGGCCCAAACGGCTACCCGCGGTCTATTTGATCCTTCTCCTTCGAGCGTCGCGAGCAACAAACCTTCGCGCGCCCGATAGCGAAAAGGCGGTGCGTGCAACACGGGTTGGGTAGGACACATCGTTGTAGTGTGCTGCCAGTCCCGCTATCCGTCACTAACGAGACTAAGTTTAGCAATTGAGTATAAAACTAAAGGGTGCATTGCCCTTGATTTTAAGTTTTTTTGTTTGTTTGTTTATTCTTTACAGTGTTTTATTTTTATTTTTAATAATAATAATATAATAATAGATCATTTGTGGCGTCCCATCTCGTAAGAGCCCGGAGTGCTTACAAAGTCATAAAGATACGCTCATTCTAACACACACACACACACACACACACACACACACACACACACACACACACACACACACACACACACACACACACACACACACTACAAAATCAGTAATGCATTACTGGTGATGGGTTGGTAGAAAGAGAGGAAAGAAGACGACGGATCACGGTACGCAGAAGAGAAGAGATTGGTTTTCAGTTTTGACTTAAGAGAGTGAAGACGAATGCCTGACAGAGAGAGAAAGATGGTTCCAGATCACAGGTCTGATGTAGTGAAAGGATCTCTCCCCCAGGGTCCTCCTGCCCATCCAAGGAACACGGAATATCCGAGTATCGGAGGCTGTTACTGTTAGGCATAACTTGCTTTGAGAGGGCTAGTTCCTTTAAATCGTTTTGTGGAGAAAAGTTCACAAGTTTACTTGATCGAATGTTTAAACAGATAAGTGATTTAGCTTCTCATCTCATTTTTCATCGTTTTTCACCGTCTAACTGTTAAGTGTCGTTTTGTAGCTTGACAAAGGGGATTACCCCGAAAATTTGCAGATTGTGTTTCTGTCCGAATAAATAGCGTTCTTTTGGACTTTTATGTGTTTTGATCGAATGTGTGCCCAAGGGGAAAAGAAAAGACAATGTGTGTTGTACTGGTCAGTTCTTGTGATGCCAAATTCTTACGTCACGGTCAGAACGATTATGTTGCCACGATACTTTCAGGCATCATCCACAGCGATTTCAACGACCACAACATTCTCGTCACACCAACCGACAGTACAACATCGTCATCGTCGTCGTCCGAAAGCAGTGTCTGCGGCATACTGGATTTCGGAGATGCCACAAAATCTTTTCTTCTGGTAGAGGTTGCCATAGCAATGTGCTACATGACGTTGTCGTGTCCTTCCGACCTGGACCCGGATGAAATGTCTGGGCATGCGCTAGCTGGCTATTTGTCAGAGGTGAGAACAAGCGACCGAGTTAGTTTAGCAGTGCACGCGTTTTTAACGGTGTGTGTGTGTGTGTGTGTGTGTGTGTGTGTGTGTGTAGCTATGTGATATGTGCGTGCGTGCGTGTGTGCGTGCGTGCTGTGTGTGTGTGTGTGTGTGTGTGTGTGTGTGTGTGTGTGTGTGTGTGTGTGTGTGTGTGTGTGTGTGTAGCTATGTGATATGTGCGTGCGTGCGTGCGTGCGTGCGTGTGTGTGTGTGTGTGTGTGCTGTGTCTGTGTCTGTGTGTGGCTGTCGCGTGGTGTGTGCGTGTGTGTGTGTATGTGTGCATGTGCGGTGCCTGTGCGTGTTCCTGTGTGAATATGTGTGTGCATGCACGTATGTATGTACGTGTGTGTGCATTTGCGCGAGTGCTTAAGGTTATAAGCAAGTCATTCCTTCCCTTTGAGCGTGATTCTTTCACACTGAGCTGAGCAATGTGCTGTTTGCCTTAACACTGAGCTGAGCTGAGCAATGTGCTGTTTGCCTTCAGATTCAGCTGAGCAATGTGCTGTTTGCCTTCACATTGAGCTGAGCAATGTGCTGTTTGCCTTCAGACTGAGCTGAGCAATGTGCTGTTTGCCTTCAGACTGAGCTGGTCAATGTGCTGTTTGCCTTCAGACTGAGCTGGTCAATGTGCTGTTTGCCTTCAGACTGAGCTGTTCAATGTGCTGTTTGCCTTCACATTGAGCTGAGCAATGTGCTGTTTGCCTTCACACTGAGCTGAGCAATGTGCTGTTTGCCTTCACACTGAGCTGAGCAATGTGCTGTTTGCCTTCAGATTCAGCTGAGCAATGTGCTGTTTGCCTTCACACTGAGCTGAGCAATGTGCTGTTTGCCTTCACACTGAGCTGAGCAATGTGCTGTTTGCCTTCACACTGAGCTGAGCAATGTGCTGTTTGTCTTCAGATTCAGCTGAGCAATGTGCTGTTTGCCTTCACACTGAGCTGAGCAATGTGCTGTTTGCCTTCACATTGAGCTGAGCAATGTGCTGTTTGCCTTCAGATTCAGCTGAGCAATGTGCTGTTTGCCTTCAGACTAGCTGAGCAATGTACTGTTTGTCTTCACACTGAGCTGAGCAATGTGCTGTTTGCTTCAGACTAGCTGAGCAATGTGCTGTTTGCCTTCAGACTAGCTGAGCAATGTGCTGTTTGCCTTCAGACTGAGCTGGTCAATGTGCTGTTTGCCTTCAGACTAGCTGAGCAATGTGCTGTTTGCCTTCAGATTCAGCTGAGCAATGTGCTGTTTGCCTTCAGACTAGCTGAGCAATGTGCTGTTTGCCTTCAGACTGAGCTGGTCAATGTGCTGTTTGCCTTCAGATTCAGCTGAGCAGCACGGAGTTGGCGTTGATTCCGTTGACCATGTGCGCCCGCTTCTGTTACACCTTGACCTTTGGCTACCACCGCCAGGTGACTGACCCCGGCAACAGCTACTGCCTCGTAGACGCCAGAAAGGTGTGGCCCCACCTGCAACGTCTGTGGACTCGGCCAGCGTCGGACACGCTGGACATTTGGAAACGAGTTGCCGACGACCTGGGAGTGGCGTTCTTGGCGTAGTTCATCATCACACACAGACACACACACACACACACACACACACACACACACACACACACACACACACACACACACACACACACACACACACACACACACACAACAACACACACACACTTTTAGCCTCGTCGGTTCGCCGTCCTCAAATGGCATGAGAAAGTGTGTGTGTGTGTGTGTGTGTGTATGTGTGTGTGTGTGTATGTGTATGCGTGTGTGTGTGTGTATGTGTGTGTGCGTGCGTGCCTGCGCGCGCGTGCGTGCGTGCGTGCGTGCGCGCGTGCGTGTGTGTGAGTGTGTGTGTGTGTGTGTGTGTGTGTGTGTGTGTGTGTGTGTGTGTGTGTGTGTGTGTGTGTGTGTGTGTGTGTGCACTGGCATAGTACGGAATGAACTGATACGTGGACATGCAAGTATAACAGTAGTGGACACTAATTCACTTCATGTTTATTTCGTAACACACACACACACACACACACACACACACACACACACACACACACACACACACACACACACATACACGCGAGCGCTCGCTAGCACGCACGCATTCTCATACCATCTGACGCTCGCAAACCGACGGGGCTAAAAGTGGACATAAATCTTTGTAAAGCGCGAACCTCTAACATAAAAACAGAGCTCGTTGCTCTGTGCAGAATTCAAATGCAAACTAATCATCATACTGGCAGAAGCCTATTACAGGTTGAAATTGTGTCCGTGTAAGAATGAGCGGACTAGATGTTTCGCCATTGAAGACACAAAATCTACAACGATTGACAACTAATATCATGCAAGCAGATTTAGCATGCCCGTTTTGCAGAAACGATTCAGAAATGGAAATGCATTTTATTCTAATGTGACCAAGATACAAATAAAAGTCAGAGAACTGCACGTTCCTAAAAGGTATTAAACTGTTCATCAAGCTTCAAACTGAGCCTTCTCCTGGCCACAAGTAATAAATCTGTCGTACTTCGTCGGGTATATATAATTATTCAAAGCCTTTCAGATTAGAAGCTAGTACAACACGTAGTTCTTCCTTGTGAATTAGCTGAATTGCCCTGTGAGGGATGATTAAAGTATATTGACTTGAAAACTTATACTGTTTTGGGTTTACTGTGTTGTTTTAGCAATGCGGCAGTAGGTGAGAAAGCGCGTGTTACTGTGTTGTTTTTTGAGATGACAGGTGACAAAGTGCATGTCACTGTGTTGTTTCAGCAATGCGGCAGTAGGTGAGAAAGCGCGTGTTACTGTGGTTTTTTTTTTAGATGACAGGTGACAAAGTGCATGTCACTGTGTTGTTTTAGCAATGCGGCAGTAGGTGAGAAAGCGCGTGTTACTGTGTTGTTTTTTGAGATGACAGGTGACAAAGTGCATGTCACTGTGTTGTTTTAGCAATGCGGCAGTAGGTGAGAAAGCGCGTGTTACTGTGTTGTTTTTTGAGATGACAGGTGACAAAGTGCATGTCACTGTGTTGTTTTAGCAATGCGGCAGTAGGTGAGAAAGCGCGTGTTACTGTGTTGTTTTTGTGATGACAGGTGACAAAGTGCATGATAAATGTACATTATTATTATTATTACTGTGTTGTTTAGCAATGCGGGAATACGCGACAAAATGCAGGTGTGACAAAATGCAGGTGGGGCAGAGCTCCACGTTCCGACTTTCCGGTTCACATTCAGTCCAAGGGTGCGCTAAGGCTTCACTGATTGCCCAATAGCTGTCACCAGTCGACCGACTGCTCTGTGATTAGCGGGGACCAAGCCTGATCAGTCCCAGCGGGTGGGCCTGTTGGGTTCAAAGTGTCACGGTGCCCCGCACCCGCTGACATAGTTCAGGAGGTTTGTGTGAGAGTCGAGGTGGACGTCCTGGGCTGTCCGTCCTAACGAGCCTTCTGGTTTCCGTGGACGTAAAGAATTATTGCACCGTGCTTCGGCATTGGTCACAACTTGTCCCTAATATGTCAACTGACATCTGAGGACATTAAGCATCACTCCATCATCAGCACCCGCTGAGCACTGGTTCACGACATCCTTCCTTCAACCACTGCCGTATTTGGTTACGCCATAAGGGTCCAGAAAACTGTCAGCTAACGAGCAGTTTTTGGTTGGTGCTCAAACTGTAGTAAGTTTGTTACGAACAACTCAAATTATATCAGACGTTTGTTTTATAACTGACCATGTTGCGTACGCCAGCTCAGTTAAAACCACAATCGTTTGAATCGAGACGGAACTCTTTTATTTTACCTGGGGTGGATGCGCATCATGTTTACGTGCGTGCTTGGGCGCTATGTTGCTTCTGCAGTCATATTAGTACCCGAACCTTTCGGAGGGCGCTGACCGCGTCGCTGGACAGCTGCGCGGACATAAAGAGTGCCCTTTCAGTGGCGTAACTAACAGGGTTCCAGGCGAGATCAAAAGATGAAGAGATCTTAGAGGAGGGAGGTGGAGCTGGACCCTCAACTTGACCCAGAAGAGATCATGAGTAGGGAGGTGGAGCTGGACCCTCAACTTGCCCAGAAGAGATCATGATAGGGAGGTGGAGCTGGACCTCAACTTGACCCAGAAGAGATCATGAGTAGGGAGGTGGAGCTGGACCCTCAACTTGACCCAGAAGAGATCTTAGAGGAGGGAGGTGGAGCTGGACCCTCAACTTGACCCAGAAGAGATCATGAGTAGGGAGGTGGAGCTGGACCCTCAACTTGACCCAGAAGAGATCATGAGTAGGGAGGTGGAGCTGGACCCTCAGCTTGACCCAGAAGAGATCATGAGTAGGGAGGTGGAGCTGGACCCTCAACTTGACCCAGAAGAGATCATGAGTAGGGAGGTGGAGCTGGGCTAAGAAAGCTGGACTTCCTTTGCTTGAGTTGTCCAAGTTGTTCGTCAACAGCAGTGCAACGGACATTGTCTTTGTGACTTTGGCCAAGCACAGCAGTTGAAACAGCAATTGCGCAGTGCACAGTCGCTGGGCAATGGCGAGGGGACACCGCCCTAACAATTCCATTGTTCTGGCGGCGGTCCACGGTCTCTCCCGTCTTTTTCGGGCGGTTTCCGCGGTCGAGCCTTCACTCTGTCGGCCCCTTCCCACTCTGTCCCCGTCCCTAATAGGCCATCTCGCCTACCACATACCACACTACACACACACTCAACTCCCCCCCCCCCCCCCCCCCCCACACACACACACACAGACACACCGTTTCCCCATCCTTTCTTCCATTCCTCTCGTTTTTCGTCGGCATACAAGAAACGGTCCAATCCCTGAACACTGAAGGGCCAGGCGGTGCGTGACGGAGGTGTCGCCGCAGGCGTGGCGTCACGGGTCGCCAGTCAACCTGCCTTCAGCTGCACCTGGCCACCTCGGAGACTTCGATTAGGGGCATTAGCAGGACGGTTTTAGTCCTGGACCTGTATAGGTATAGATACAGGTCCATGGTTTTGTTGGCCGACGCGTGCTCTTGCTTGCCTGGTAACTAGGGTAGACATTCCCCCCTCTGTGTCCCCACAAAGGTCAGTTGCACCGAGTTACCTAGCCGGCTTCCCCCTTCCCCCCCCCCCCCCCCCTCCCACCATGCATAAGAGCCCAGAGCGGTCACCCTGTAATCTGTTAGCGAGTAGAATATCACGACTTTGACGATTTAATCTCTCTCTCTCTCTCTCTCTCTCTCTCTCTCTCTCTCTCTCCCCTCTCTCTCTCTCTTCTTGTTCCCCCGTCAGAATTATTCTGTTTAAGGTCTTCCGGATGTAAATATAACACCTCCACAATGACGTATTTGCTTTATTTTTGTTCACTTCAACCTAAAATTAATTTTACTTTTACTCAAGCACTAGTTGAACCAAAACTAAATCCCTGAAAAATAAAGTTTTCGATTTCGAGTTCGTGTTTTCTCTCCTCTCTCTCTCCTCTCTCTCTCCTCTCTTCTCTCTCTCTCTCTCTCTCTCTCTCCTCTCTCCCTCTCTTCTTTTTTCCTTTTCCTCCCTTCTCTCTCTCTCTCTCCCCCCTCCCTCTCTCTTCTCTCCCACCCCCCCGTTTCTTCTTTCATTTTTCTCTCTCTCTCCTTTTTTTCCTCCTTTTTCCTCTCTTTCCCCTCTCTCTCCTCTCCCTTTTTCTTCTCTTTTTTTCTTCCTTCTTCTTCCCCCCTTCCCCCCCTTTTTTCCCTCTCCCTCTCTCCCCCCCCTCTCTCTCCCCCTCTCCCCCCCCTCTCTCCCCCCCCTCCCCCCCTCTCTCTCTCCTT
>JABMCL010002582.1:560000-570000 GCA_018857735.1 Alviniconcha marisindica | reverse complement strand
CCATGAACAGTGAATGGAATCTGTGTTGTGGAATCTGTGATTTGGGATCTGTGTTCCAGGATCTGTGATTTGGGATCTGTGTTTTTGCTGACTTGCATTTTCCTCCGATCTGACTGGGCCTGCTGGTGACCGGACTCTCCCATCGCACCTTCCACGTTAGCTTTGATTTCCTTCCTCGTCATTTCCCTCGGCACCAACCTGACTGAGAGCGACCGCTGTTTGCTTGGTGGTCGTACCACAGTGATACCACAGTGATATAGACCATATCTAACTATGGTGCTATGCAGAGAACACACCGCTTTCATCGTAAAAACAATTGAATATACTCTGACACGGAGTGATATATATATATATCTTCTCCATGATTCTTTTTCTTCTCTTCCAGGAGCCGTAGTCATCATTCTGACTGTTCTGCTGCTGTCGTGCCGGCGTTGTCTCTCTCGCCGAGGTTTTTCCTACATGAACTCGAGAGAAAAACAGTCCGATAAACCTTTGAAACACGTGGGCGCCGCCATATTTTGACGGATGCTTACGTCAGTGGATGACGCATTCTGTCGCCTGGCGGCACGCTCATAATATGAATGCAAACAGTCGACTTTCTCAGCCGCACCATGACTAGCGAACCCGCAGCAGGTCTGTTTACTCACGCGGGTTGTATGTAATGTGATCAACCTCCGCAAATGCGATGGGCTGTTCTGCCAACAGTTAAGGAATGGGCTACACCCTCTCGTTCTAATAATGGTGGCAGGAGAATATGTAAACTTGACTCTCTCTCTCTCTCTCTCTCTCTCTCTCTCTCTCTCTCTCTCTCTCCTCTCTCTCTCTCTCTCTCTCTCCAGGTTATTATTCAGTAGAGAATGAAGCATTTAAAGGACCCAGCCGTCCCAAAATGTGTCTTGTCGAACACGATGAAGAGATCAGGAAAAAAGAGGATTTTGTGTGGAAACGCGCTGCTGATATCACGGCGATTTTAGCAGAATGGTTTCGTTGCTGGCGATTAGCGCGACCGGATGAGCAAAACACGACGGCGTGTTACATGGCCTGATGCCACACTCCGAGCATCGCTTTCCGGCATCTTCCTCCAAACTCTGCCAGAACTGGTTACGCCACTGAAGGGGCACTCTTTATCTCCGCGCAGCTGTCCACCGACGCTGTCAGCGCCCTCCGAAAGGTGTGGGCACTAACAAGACGGTGGAAGTAACACAGCGTCCACGCACGCACGTGAACATGAGGCGTGTCTGCCCCAGGTAGAAAAAAAGAGAAGAGTTCTGTCTTGATTAAAACGATTTTGGCCGGTTTTTTGTTTTTGTGCTGGCGTAAGAAATGTGGGCGGTTATAAAAGAAACGCCTAATATAGTTTGAGTTGTCTGTTACAAAGTTACTGTCACGTGAGCACCAACGCGGGAAAACTGCCTGTCACTTGACAGTTCATTTTTGGTGTGTGTGTGTGTGTGTGTGTGTGTGTGTGTGTGTGTGTGTGTGTGTGTTAGACCTGTGGCGTAATCAGTTATGGCAGCGGTTGGAGGAAGGATGTGGTAAACCAGTGCTTGGAGTTTGGGCCTGATGCCTGTCACAGCCGCTTTGATATTTTTCCCAGAGTAAAGTGAGCACACACGTTTCGCGCCGACAAGCGAAGGAGGATGCTCTGTCGTCTTGTACAGCCAGTCCCCCTAAGCGTGACGACGCTCGTTTAAAAAAAAAGAAAATCAAATCGATGCAGCAATTTGGAAGCAAACTCTTGAGAGAGGAAAAAATTCGCATGGTGTGTTTTGTCCTAATCAATAGCGTTCTTTCGAACCTTTTATGTTTGCAAACTCCTTGATTTTTAAAGCCTTTTTAAGCCTGCCTGTTTGGCAAGACATGTTTTGAGATGGCTAAGTTCTTCAAATTCCTTATTCTCACAAGACATGCTGACGTTGCTTTATGTCCTGTGTGGCAGTTGACATGTTTTGAGATGGCTAAGTTCTTCAAATTCCTTATTCTCACAAGACAATGCTGACGTTGATTTATTTCCTGGTGTGAACACGTCTCACTTGATGGCACTGTGTGGAAAGCGTTTTAACATTGTGATGGTTTTAATACTGAAGACACGCTGACTGACGTTAATTTATTCTTTGGTGGGTACTGGTCTTGCCCCCACTTTATGACTCGGTGGTGAAAGTGTGTCTTACTTTGTGTTCGTTCTTTGATTATTACTTTGTGATGATGATGATGTGGGGCTTGATGTCCTCGGATGTCGGGTTGACATATTAGGGACAAACTGTAATTTACTTTGTGGTTTGTTCATTCTTTTTGTTTAATGTCCTCAGATGCTAAAAGCATATTAGGGACAAAGAATTACTTTATGATGATGATGATGTGGGGCTTCATGTCCTCGGATGTCGGGTTGACATATTAGGGACAAACTGTAATTTACTTTGTGGTTGTTCATTCTTTTTGTTTAATGTCCTCGATGCTAAGCATATTAGGACAGTCTTATGATGATGATGATGTGGGCTTCATGTCCTCGGATGTCGGTTGACATATTAGGGACAAACTGTAATTTACTTTGTGGTTGTTCATTCTTTTTGTTTAACGTCCTCAGATGCTAAAAGCATATTAGGGACAAAGAATTACTTTATGATGATGATGATGTGGGGCTTCATGTCCTCGGATGTCGGGTTGACTTTATTTTGTGATGATGATGATGAAGTGATGCTTTATGTCCTCAGATGTCAGTTGACATATTAGGGACAAGCTGAGACCAATGCCGAAGCATGGTTCAATATAGCTTTACGTCCACGGAAACCAGAAGGCTCGTTAGGACGGACAGCCCAGGACGGACACCTCGACTCTCACACAGCTCCTGAATTATGATTTTTTATTTTATTTTGTGACGGTTGTAATATGAAACATAATGGCTGACGTTAATTTATTCCTGGGTGTATAGGTGCATACAGCAAAGCCTGTGCACGTGATGTTCAGTGCCCTGCCGATCTATTCATGGTGCTCACTTGATAACTATATATACACACACACACAACAGCTTTGTTGTACATTATTATTTTATTATTATTTTGTTCACCTTGCATGATTCAATATTCACATTTTCTAAAGATGCGGGAGCTCGTCTTGATATTATGTCACTAGTAGAGGATTAATAGAAGGGGGACAACCCTGTCGAGGGTAGATGAAAAGGGGAAAAACTATCTTAATTCAATGGAGGTGCGGTTGAGGGGGAGGGAGGGGTTAGAGAATGCTTGAAGGCTTTTTATAAGTGTGTGTGTGTGTGTGTGTGTGTGTGTGTGTGTGTGTGTGTGTGTGTGTGTGACCGCTATACATTCTTCAAACCGGTGTGGCATCTATGAGGTGGCGAAAGTGGTTCACGGAAACTGGTCAGTCATTGTAACCGGTCAGATACACGGCCGTCTATACTCTCTCTGTGTGCGTGCGTGCGTGCGTGCGTGCTTGCGTGCGTGCGTGCGTGCGCGCGCGTGTGTGTGTGTGTGTGTGTGTGTGTGTGTGTGTGTGTGTGTGTGTGTGTTCTTGCAGTTTTCAATTGACAGTTCTTTCTTTTCAACGGACCTGTCTGACTAGTGTCCTATGGATTCAGTGTATGTTTGTGATTGCCACCCGACGAGTAATTCTAAAACTGTGTAGATTTTTTTTCTTTTTCTTTTTCCGAGGAGCTTGGTTGTGTAAGCAACTGGCATGCTAACGTGCGACCACTACCTCTTTTGCGTTCTGTGGCCTTTTTTCGCCCTGATATAACCGCAATGGTTGACTGGGTGTAAAACACCAAGTGACTTACTTACTTACTGTGGCCTTTTGTAGCTCGTCTGCTTAGGTTGGAAAATGAGAAAAATAAGCAACACCGTTTATTTGCTGGACTATGAATAAAGTATATAAGAACCTCTTTTTGACGTCGCTTGCTCTGTGTGTGTGTGTGTGTGTGTGTGTGTGTGTGTGTGTGTTCGGTGATGGGTGTGTTTCAAGTCAGTGTGTGCGCACGCGCGCCCGTGTGTTTCTCAGATGCGTGTGTTTTTCTCAAGTTTGTGCGTGTGCTCATCGCTGAACACCCCCTCCCCCCTCCCCCCTCCCCCCCCCCCCCTCCCCCCCCCCCTCTCCCCTCTAGAAGAAGATTAATACTGACTGAAACCAAGATTAATACTGACTGAAATACAGCAGCGCATGCAAGCTCGGGTGAATGTGTCGCAGTTTTTGATGAAATGAAACAGTGTTGCTAATCTTCCTCTCACCGTTATCTTTTCTCCCTCATTGTTTATTTCAGCAGTATATCAGTAACGTTGTCTGATGTGACGAGAGACTGCTGATGGCAGTACTGAATCCAGACTCCCAGTGTTGGTTTCTTTCCTCCAACCGCACTGCCATCAGTAATTCATTACGTCATAGGTCTGGAAAACTGTCAGATAACGAAGTTTTTCGCTGGTGCTCAAACGGAATTAAGCCTGTAATAAACAGTTCAACTTAGGCTATGGTGATGAAGTGTTGCTTAATGTCCTCAGATGTCAGTTGACATATTAGGGACAAGTTGTGACCAATGCCGAAGCACGGTTCAATAATTCTTTACGTCCACGGAAACCAGAAGGCTCGTTAGGAGGAGCTGGACGGCCACCCGACTCTCACACAGCTCAAACAGACAGGCAGCAGGTTTCTAACACAGTGCTACGCTACACAAATCCAAAATTTTGAATCCAGTAGTCAGAGACAAACAGAGAGGGTAAGGAAAAAGGTGACTGTTTACTCAAAATTAACCCAGTAGTCAGACAGACAGGCAGACAGATAGGGTAAGGAGAGAGGTGACTGTCTACTCAGAATCGACCCAGTAGTCAGACAGACAGATAGATAGGGTAAGGAGAGAGCTGACTGTCTACACAGAGTCCACCCAGTAGTCAGACAGACAGACAGATAGGGTAATGATAGAGCTGACTGTCTACACAGAGTCCACCCAGTAGTTAGACAGACAGACAGGGTAAGGAGAGAGCTGACGTCTACACAGAGTCCACCAGTGGTCAGACAGACAGACAGACAGCGGTAAGGAGAGAGCTGACGTCTACACAGAGTCTACCCAGTAGTCAGACAGACAGACAGGGTAAGGAGAGAGGTGACTGTCTACACAGAATCGACCCAGTGGTCAGACAGACAGACAGACAGGGTAAGGAGAGAGCTGACGTCTACACAGAGTCCACCCAGTGGTCAGACAGACAGACAGACAGACAGGGTAAGGAGAGAGCTGACGTCTACACAGATCTACCCAGTAGTCAGACAGACAGACAGGGTAAGGAGGAGGTACTGTCTACACAGAATCGACCCAGTGGTCAGACAGACAGACAGACAGGGTAAGGAGAGAGGTTACTGTCTACACAGAGTCCACCCAGTAGTCAGACAGACAGACAGATAGGGTAATGATAGAGCTGACTGTCTACACAGAATCACCCAGTAGTCAGACAGACAGACAGACAGGGTAAGGAGAGAGGTGACTGTCTCAGAGTCGACCCAGTAGTCAGACAGACAGACAGACAGAGGGTAAGGAGAGAGGTGACTGTCTACACAGATCACCCAGTAGTCAGACAGACAGACAGACAGGGTAAGGAGAGAGTACTGTCTACACAGTCAACCATAGCAACGCACAGAAGGGAAGAAGATACTGTCTAATCACCCTAGTAGTCGTAGCAGACAGACAGACAGAGACAGGGTAAGGAGAGAGTGACTGTCTACACAGTCACCGAGTCCGGGAAAAACTCCACAGTCAGTAGTCAGACAGACAGACAGGGTAAGGGAGAGTCGTTAACAGAGTCTACCCGTGTCGACAGCAGACAGGGTAAGGGAGAGCGACTGTCTACACAGAGTCCACCCAATAGTCAGACAGACAGGGTAAGGAGAGAGCTGTCTACACAGAGTCTACCCAGTAGTCAGACAGACAGACAGGTAAGGTAAGAGAGGTGACTGTCTACACAGATCCACCCAGTAGTCAGACAGACAGACAGACAGGGTAAGGAGAGAGCTGACTGTCTACACAGATCTACCCAGTAGTCAGACAGACAGACAGACAGGGTAAGAGAGGTGACTGTCTACACAGAGTCTACCCAGTAGTCAGACAGACAGACAGAGGGTAAGGAGAGAGGTGACTGTCTACACAGAGTCCACCCAGTAGTCAGACAGACAGACAGACAGGGTAAGGAGAGAGCTGACTGTCTACACAAAGTCTACCCAGTAGTCAGACAGACAGACAGGGTAATGATAGAGGTGACTGTCCACACAGACACCACCCAGTAGTCAGACAGACAGACAGACAGGGTAAGGAGCGAGCTGACTGTCTACACAGAGTCCACCCAGTAGTCAGACAGACAGACAGATAGGGTAAGGATAGAGGTGACTGTCTACACAGACTCCACCCAGTAGTCAGACAGACAGACATATAGGGTAAGGAGAGAGGTGACTGTTTCAGAATCGACCCAGTAGTCAGACAGACAGGCAGACAGGGTAATGATAGAGGTGACTGTCTACACAGATCCACCCAGTAGTCAGACAGACAGAAAAAGGGTAAGGAGAGAGGTGACTGTCTCAGAATCGACCCAGTAGTCAGACAGACAGGCAGACAGGGTAATGATAGAGATGACTGTCTACACAGAGTCCACCCAGTAGTCAGACAGACAGACAGACAGATAGGGTAAGGAGAGAGGTTACTGTCTACACAGAGTCACCCAGTAGTCAGACAGACAGACAGACAGGGTAAGGAGAGAGGTTGACTGTCTACACAGAGTCTACCCAGTAGTCAGACAGACAGACAGACAGGGAAGGAGAAGAGGTGACTGTCTACACAGAGTCCACCCAGTAGTTAGACAGACAGACAGGGTAAGGAGAGAGGTGACTGTCTACACAGAGTTCACCCAGTAGTCAGACAGACAGGGTAAGGAGAGAGCTGTCTTCACAGAGTCTACCCAGTAGTCAGACAGACAGACAGGGTAAGGAGAGAGGTAACTGTTAGACAGGCAGACAGAAAAGGGTAATGATGAGGTGACTGTCTACACAGAGTCCACAGTAGTCAGACGACAGACAGACACGGTAAGGAGAGAGGTGACTGTCTACACAGAGTCCACCCAGTAGTCAGACGGACAGACAGAAAGGGTAATGATACAGGTGACTGTCTACACAGAGTCCACCCAGTAGTCAGACGGACAGACAGACAGGGTAATGATACAGGTGACTGTCTACACAGAGTCCACCCGGTAGTCAGACAGACACACAGGGTCATGTCGGAATCGACTGCTGTTGAACGTTAGGCTGCACTCAGTTCATAACGATACTGAGTGACGATGTCTGGCTGGCGGATTTACTTCTCAGTAAAAATCATAACTGCATACTTGGAGTTGGCCACTGACTGTCCTGGCTGGCGGATTTACTTCTCAGTAAAAATCATAACTGCATACTTGGAGTTGGCACTGACTGTCCTGGCTGGCGGATTTACTTCTCAGTAAAAATCATAACTGCATACTTGGAGTTGGCACTGACTGTCCTGGCTGGCGGATTTACTTCTCAGTAAAAATCATACTGCATACTTGGAGTAGGTCACTGACTGTCCTGGCTGGCGGAGTTGGTCACTACGTCACGTAGAGACGGAATCAGTAATCATACTATGGAGTTGGCCACTGACTGTCCTGGCTGGCGGATTTACTTCTCAGTAAAAATCATAACTGCATACTTGGAGTAGGCCACTGACTGTCCTGGCTGGCGGATTTACTTCTCAGTAAAAATCATAACTGCATACTTGGAGTAGGCCACTGACTGTCCTGGCTGGCGGATTTACTTCTCAGTAAAAATCATAACTGCATACTTGGAGTAGGCCACTGACTGTCCTGGCTGGCGGATTTACTTCTCAGTAAAAATCATAACTGCATACTTGGAGTAGGCCACTGACTGTCCTGGCTGGCGGATTTACTTCTCAGTAAAAATCATAACTGCATACTTGGAGTTGGCCACTGACTGTCCTGGCTGGCGGATTTACTTCTCAGTAAAAATCATAACTGCATACTTGGAGTAGGCCACTGACTGTCCTGGCTGGCGGATTTACTTCTCAGTAAAAATCATAACTGCATACTTGGAGTTGGCCACTGACTGTCCTGGCTGGCGGATTTACTTCTCAGTAAAAATCATAACTGCATACTTGGAGTAGGCCACTGACTGTCCTGGCTGGCGGATTTACTTCTCAGTAAAAATCATAACTGCATACTTGGAGTAGGCCACTGACTGTCCTGGCTGGCGGATTTACTTCTCAGTAAAAATCATAACTGCATACTTGGAGTAGGCCACTGACTGTCCTGGCTGGCGGATTTACTTCTCAGTAAAAATCATAACTGCATACTTGGAGTAGGCCACTGACTGTCCTGGCTGGCGGATTTACTTCTCAGTAAAAATCATAACTGCATACTTGGAGTAGGCCACTGACTGTCCTGGCTGGCGGATTTACTTCTCAGTAAAAATCATAACTGCATACTTGGAGTAGGCCACTGACTGTCCTGGCTGGCGGATTTACTTCTCAGTAAAAATCATAACTGCATACTTGGAGTTGGCCACTGACTGTCCTGGCTGGCGGATTTACTTCTCAGTAAAAATCATAACTGCATACTTGGAGTAGGCCACTGACTGTCCTAATTTTTACATGTAAAAGACAGCTGGACAGAGCCTATTCTGCGATAGGCTGCCGACGTGGAGAACATTTCAACCAATCCGAAGACAGGTCGGTTGGCACGTGATAAAAAGGCAGACTTTGTGGATCGTTTGTCGGGGTGAAGAACATTCCACCGATAAAGGCAGACTTTGTTGATGTGGCACATAGTCAGACTGTGTGAGTGTGGGTTCCTCCTGAGCTGCAAAACGTCATCCAACGAACTCTTAGTAGGCCGTGACGTAATAATTAACAGCTGGCAGGCCACTGGCCAATAGGTGCCGACGGGGACATTAACCATCCAACATGTTTGGCATATAAGGAGCTTTGTGGATCGGTGTCGGGGTGAAGACCTTGTTTCCAATTAGAAGCACACGCTGGCTGGCACGCGATAAAAGGCAGACTTTGTTGATTGTTTGGCATTTTCCCCCCAACTTTATGAGCTAGACAAAACGTCAGATCCAATCAACTCGTTAAAAGTAAGCACAGCTTTCAACATTTCTGATAAACTAGGGTATACTTCAAACCTATTATTAAAAGACTTTGTCTCGCGTTTTGAACATTGTTCTGCTGGCCAATTGTTTCAGTACACTCTTTTCAGTTTATAGAACAATCACGATGTAATAGATGTTCCTTTGATGCATGTTTTTACCGTTCTGTTTTTTTTAGTGGGATCGGGTAGCTTAACATGAGGTTCGTAAAACATTTTGTTGTGAGTACAGGTTTTTTTTTAATTGATTTTTTTTTTTTTTTAAAGGGGTGGGGGTATTTGTTTAGCGCCCATTTTACACTCAAGGGGGGAGCCCAGAGCGCTTTACAATAACGCTGACAACAACAATCATACACACACACACGCACACACACACACACACACGCGCACACACACACACACACACCACCACACACACACACACACACACACACACACACACACACACACACACACACACACACACACACACACACAACACACACACACACACACACACACACACACACACACACGCACACACGCACCACACGACACACACATCCACGTACACACACACCACACACACACACACCACACACACACACACACACCGTCACACACACCACCACACACCACCACACCACACACACACCCACACACACACACGCACACACACCCACACACACCACACACACACACACACACACCAACACCACCACACACACACACACACACACACTGCACGCACGCACGCACGCACGCACAACACGTACACGCATACACACACCGCACGACACCAGGCACACACACACACACGCCCACACCACCGCCACGCCACGCACGCACGCACGCACGCACACACA
>JABMCL010002582.1:547500-555000 GCA_018857735.1 Alviniconcha marisindica | reverse complement strand
TGTGTGTGTGTGTGTGTGTGTGTGTGTGGTGTGTGTGTGTGTGTGTGTGTGTGTGTGTGTGTGTGTGTGTGTGTGTGTGTGGTGTGTGTGTGTGTGTGTGTGTGTGTGTGTGTGTGTGTGTGTGTGTTTCATGTCTGAGTTGACATTGTCGTTTCCCGATATAGGATGAATAAGGTATTCTGTAGTCTAGTACCTACTGCCGACACAATTTCTACGGTTTGTCCAGAAAAGTATTTCTATTTTCCGAGGGTGTCCGGTGGCGAAGCAGACCCATAGCGACCCCTCAGTTCAGATCTACAATTCGTTGTTTTGTGCTTCTTCTCTGATACCGCCTCGCTTATAACAAACTTTAGGTCAGACCTACGGCGACTTGACATCGTCAAAAGCACGTGATTACAGTTGTGTGGAAATAATTGTAATTATGTGCACGTAACTGTAATTACCTCTCGCACATAATTGTATTAATATACTTTTGACACAAGTAAGCCGTTGGAAGCAGCTCGAATGGGCATAATTACAATTATGTCGACATAATTACCAATTATCTCAACATAATTACTATTATATGCTTTTGACGCCAGTAAGACGTTGGAACCGAGTGTCAACAGACATATTTACTAATTATGTAGAGATAATTAGCAGTTTTGTTGAGATAATTAGTAATCATGTGCTTTTGACGCTAGTAAGTCGCCATACAGACCCCTTGCACGCTCAGTGTCGTTTTGAGGGCGACGAAAACCTGTTATCAGGAGGGAAACATCAACAGCGACTGGCAGACACACACACGGAAGGGGGGATTGGGAGGATATAGCTTGGAGATAACTGAGCTCACTGGGGTCAGGACAGACGGGCTATCGGGGGCGGAGAGAGGGAACGGGTAGGGCAGGGGGGAGGGGGGAAGACGGAGTGGGGGTGGGTGTACAACATTGTCCGGCAAGCAAGAAGCAGCAGATAAGGGCAACAGTCGATTTTAGGACTGCCGCTTGGAGGGAGCTATCCTTGCATCCGTCAGGTAAGAGACTGACTTTGTCCTTCTGTTTTGTCTACTTATTTCCCCTCTGAGACATTTCCCGTGGAACAGTCGTCGTAATAAGAATAATATGGAACTTATAGAGTCCTTTTGGGAACTCAACTTGCTTTACAAGGGAACTTATAGAGCCCTTTTGGAGGACTCAAAGCGCTTTACAAGGGAACTTATAGAGCCCTTTCGGGGACTCAAAGCGCTTTACAAGGGAACTTATAGAGCCCTTTCGATGGTTCAGGAGCTGTGTGAGAGTCGAGGTGGACGTCCTGGACTGTCCGTCCTAACGAGCCTTCTGGTTTCCGTGGACGTAAAGATTTATTGCACCGTGCTTCGGCATTGGTCACAACTTGTCCCTAATATGTCAACTGACATCTGAGGACATTAAGCATCACTTCATCATCACCCTTTCGATGACTCAAAGCGCTTTACAAGGGAACTTATAGAGCCCCTTCGGGGATTCAAAGCGCTTTACAAGAGAACTTGTAGAACCCTTTCGGGGATTCAAAGCGCTTTACAAGAGAACTTGTAGAACCCCTTCGGGGATTCAAAGCGCTTTACAAGAGAACTTGTAGAACCCTTTCGGGGACTCAAAGCGCTTTACAAGGGAACTTATAGAGCCCTTTCGATGACTCAAAGCGCTTTACAAGGGAACTTATAGAGCCCCTTCGGGGACTCAAAGCGCTTTACAACTTAAAGAAAAACATACAATGCGCAATTACCCACAATTATACAAATCAATGGTATATAAACAAGCAAACAAAACATACGGGTCGTTTTCTCCAGGTAGAAGTTAATACCACACTGCCTGGCTCAGTCACACTGTGCTATCTGGGTCGGTCACGCAGCCCATACAGCCGTTTACTTGTTCAGTCCTTGCTGGAATGTTATGGACTGAGTTCGGACGACTATGGTCCACCGACTTATGTGTTTGCATTTCCATGCAGCGCTTTGTATTTCCATAAACATAGTATTTCGTATTTCCATAAATGGATGCACCTCTGGTGGAGTTTATGTGCCTTGTGTTTACTCGCATGCCAGGTGAGAGTTACCGGTGGCGATTCAGGTCTTTGTTGCTGTGTTTGGACGTCTTTCGAGTGTGAATTAACTCCCTTGTGTGTTGTATTTCCATGAAAATAGTGCTTTGTCTTTCCATAAAGTTAGTGGTTTGTTTTTTCACAAAGTTACTGCTTCGTGTTTCCACAAAGAAAGTGTTTTGTGTGTCTATGATGAAAGTAATATTTTGTACTTCCATAAAGTTAGTGCTGATTGTATCTCCATAAAATTGATGTTTTGTATCTCCATAAAGAAAGTGTTGTAATAAGTCTGCATGACAGAGTCATTTTACTCAGGTTTTGCAACTTTTATGACAAATCCACATAATATCATTCTAGCGTAATTAATGAAAACAGACATCTGCCACGCTTTTCCGAAGCGCGCAATAGTTATAATAAAAATAATAATAACTCTTATATAGCGCTATACGCCGTAAAAATTTACAAGCTCGCGGCGCTGTCCATTATCAACATCAAAATCCACTTGACAATCAAAAAAGCACAAGTACTATAAATGCATACATCACTATCAACATGGCAAAAAGCCAGGATGAAACAAAAACAAAAACAAAATAAACAAAAACAAGGCTGGAACGTGTGGTGTTGACTCACTCCTGGACAAAACTTGACACTGAGGTGAGGTTAGCCCCCGACATGGCAAGCTGTAGTTGAAAGAGCACCCTATTGTAAATATGCAGGTGCAAGTGGTGTGTACGGGTTGGGGTGGGGACCAGGAAAAAATCTTGCTGGACTCAGCTGACCAGTGGTTCCAGCCAAACAAAGTGTCGCCACGCCAGCTGGCACCAACATGTGACCAGCAGAGTTTGTGCCGCTGGCTAAGTCTTAGTCCTGCACAGCGCCCCGGCTGGGACGCCATGACGTGGCTCCCACTCTCCTCTCGTGAAAGTTGCCATGGGAACAATGACTTTCTTTATATGAACACTTCTCGAGCGCCTCGTCTTGAAACTAGCCCTAATAGGCGATTCGCATTAGCAACTATAGCTCTGTTCTCTGCTTCCTAGCAGACCCATTGCGCTCTAGTCGTATGCGAATCTGAATGAGTGACTAGCTTTAAGCCCGTTCTTAATTGGGCGAATGTTTGTTCGCGAACCTAGTTGGAAGTATTCGGCGAATATAGTTGGTTCTTAATTGGGCAAACTTTTCTTCGCGAACCTAGTTGGGAGTATTCGTCGAATTGCGACGAAGCTATATTCGGGGTCCAAAAAGCTTCGCTCAACATGTTCTGGGAACATTCGCCCTATTCGACGAACATTGCCTCTGATTGGCTGAGAGCAGAGCTCTCCTGTGGATGAGGAAGAAATAAAATAAAAATGGATGAGGTGTCGCTAGGTTCTTCACTCGCTTCGGAGGGAATTTGTTTATTTGTTGACTTGTGGGAGGCGCAGCCTTGTCTCGGGGACCCAGAATGAGATAGTAGTTAGTTGAATTACCCTGTGAGGGATGATTAAAGTATATTGACTTGACTTGACTTGACTTTAGCCTACATTTTCGATCATGCTGTCTGCTGCGCGTCTGCCGCAAGTTCAGGCCGAAGCTTGCATCTCATTACAAGCCAGTTGAGAACGAAGTAAAGTTCGTCGAACTGTCCGAACCATGTTCGGCGAACTAAAAGTTCAATTAAGAAACGAATCATAGTTCGTCGAACTGTCCAAAGTATGTTCAGCGAACAAACATTCGCCCAGTTAAGAACGGGCTTTGCACAGCGCGTTTTTGAATATCCACCGAAGTGGCTTCAGCACTGTTTGGTTGTTACATAGCTGGTGCCACGTGGCACTGCTGCCGTCTCGGCGCACATTCTGTATACACCATACAACCATGCACCAGTTTGCAGTCTCACTTTCTTCGAAGCCACGTAGTAGGGCGCATACGTGTTTAGCTGCAACCCGCCACCTGCACTTTTGGCACAATGACCGGGATCTTTTGCGTGCTACTGCGGTAACACTGGGATTGGAACGGATACCGAAATAAGAGTCAGCACAGAGAGCTGACCCTGGAGAAGAAAATTCTCCCGCTGCTCATGTCGGCACTCGAACCCGCGACCTTTCGATCACAAGTCCGGCGCCCTACCACTGAACTACCGCCGCTCTCTTTTACCAATGTTACGTGCGAATTAACGGTTGGATCCACAGGGTTGCTAAAGTGACGCCCTCAGATAACATTTCCCGATAATGTTTCGGACTGGCCAAGCCTGTTGTGTTGCCAGATATGCTACCGGCTAGCACTGGATGAAGTCAACAGGCAGTTTGCCAAGTGTGGGCAGACTGCAAATATCGCAGATCACCACTAAAGTGGGTGTCTATGAAAAGTCAGTGGCTTGATTGATCATGTTGTGTCAGTTTTCTTCACCCCTATCAGTTCATTCACAACGATGGTCTCCCATTTCACGATACCCTAGTTTGTTCTGTTGAGTTTTTGCAGTACAATGCGCCCCCCCCCCCCCCCCCCCCCCCACCCCCCACCCCGGACCCGGCAACATATGTGGAAATAGTTTTAGTAGGCCTATTTTTAGAGAAGAAGAAGAAGACAGACAGACAGACAGAAAGAAGGAAAGAAAGAAAGAAAGAAAGCGGGAAAGAAAAGAAAAAGAAGGCAGGCAGAAAATATACTGTCAATAAGTTTTGTACTCTGTTACGGCAACGTTGCTGTTACGGCAACGTTTCTGTTACGGCAACGTTGCTGTTGAAGGCAAAGCAAGACTCGCTAGCTGTGTCCACACTGTCAGCAAACTAGCAGACTGTGATCAGAGGCAGTTATCCATTTTTCATGGCTAGTGGCCTAAGTACCCCCCCCCCCCCCCCCCCCCCCCCCCCCCCACCCCTACCTCCACCTCCACCACCCCGTTAAAGACATTAGCCCAAGAAAGGTACAAGTCATGTTTGATTGATTGATGATGGGGCGGGGATAGCTCAGTGGTTAGAGCGCCTGACTCGTGACTGAAAGGTCGCGGGTTCAAATCCCTGCAGGAGCGGCGGGAGAATTTTCTTCTCCAGGGTCGACTTTCTGTGCTGACTCTAATTTCGGTATCCGTTCCACCCCCGTGTTACCGCAGTAGCACGTAAAAGATCCCGGTTATTCGCCAAAGGTGCAGGTGGCAGGTTACAGCTAAACACGCATACGCCTTACGTATGTGGCTTGCATGAAGTGACATGGTGCATGGTTGTATGGTGTACACAGAACTTGCGCCGAGATGGCAGCAGTTTCATGTGGCACCAGCCATGCCAGCGCTGTAAGTACACCACTTCGGTGGATATTCAAAAAACGCGCTATAAAAGGCTTGTCACTCATGTAGAGCCACATGCGAGCGCAGCGAGTCTGCTCAATAGAGCGGAGAATAGCGCTATTTAAGTGATCATCAATCAGTCAAACAAGTCATGTCTCACTGCACAACCTTTTTTCGTTCTTGTTTTCAGTGAGCCTTGTTTTTAGAGTGACCACCATGGAAATGACTGCTGTCAGCCATGATGGAAAGACCAACCCGGCCTACGTGATGGACGCAGACTACGAGAATGGCAATTTCGTGAGATAATAATAATAACAAAAGTATTTTTAAAGCGCAAAATCTTGTCCGTAGAGACTATTCTAAGCACGTACACACGCACACACCCACAGACAGAGGCACCCGCACACACAAGCATTCTGACCATACAAAGCTAAAATATACACAGCTCAAAACGGGCATCTCTATAACTGTACGGCTGAGCGAATGAGACGTGCGGGAATTACGCGAAATATCAATATCGTTTGAACGAATCATGAACGTGATAATGATCCGAGATATCAGTATGACTGGCTCAGTCAGTCATAAGTGTGGGAATCACGCGAGAGATCAATACTGGTTGAACGAATTATAAACATAGCCGTGATGTGAGATATTGCTATGATTGACTGAACGAATCGTGATCATGTAAATGACGTGAGATGTCAATGATTGGTTCAACAAATCATGGGCATGGCAATGACGTCACATATCAGTGTAATTGGTTTAACGAATCATGAGTGACGTCAGATATAACAAATTTTGGTTGAATGAATCATGAGAGTACCAATGACGTAAGATATCTATATGATTTTTTTAACGAATCAGGAGAATGGCAGTAACGTCAGATATCAAATGATTAGCTGAACGAATCGTAAGAACGGCATTGATGTCAGAGGTCATGAGCTAGGTCACGACAGGTCACGAGATCGAAAGCGCGGTTGGAATGAAGGTCTTCTTTGCAGACGACAAAATGGCCGATAAAAAAAAAAAAAAAGAGAAAAGAAAAGAAAAGAACATAAATCACATGCGTACCAGTACTTCTGCGTACCACTTCGCGTCTTTTGTTGTTGTTGTTATTTTGTTTTGTTTTATTTTTATTCTAAGAACAACAACAAAATATCCTTTGACGGAGTTCCTTTGGGGCGAGAGGAAAAGGAAGAAGTTAATCAAGATTCGTCGAGGCGAAGGACCACAGTTTAAACGGCTGAATAGGAGTCGATCTCCTGACCCGCCGTTGATCTAGCTCAGTAAGAATGGCCCGATGCCAATATAGAACCTAACCTCACTTTCTATTTCGTGACCCGACATGCCCCCCTAAACATTGTTAAGAATAGTCCATTGATCGAACGAATCAAACCGTTAAGAATTCATTGCTGTACTGTGTAGCGATACTTAGCAGCAGCTGGCTTTCCCCGAGGTTTCCCTTTGGGATGCGTATGGACTGTGCTATCTTAGTGTAGAATATCTTTGCTGGGCGTTTAACGTTACGAGTATAATCATACCGGTTTCCCTTTGAGTGCCTGTGGATTGCGCTATCTTGCTGTAGAATATCTTTGCTGGGCGTTCAACGTTACGAGTATAATCATACCGGTTTCCCTTTGAGTGCCTGTGGATTGCGCTATCTTGCTGTAGAATATCTTTGCTGGGCGTTTAACGTTACGAGTATAATCATACCGGTTTCCCTTTGGGTGCCTGTGGATTGCGCTATCTTGCTGTAGAATATCTTTGCTGGGCATTTAACGTTACGAGTATAATCATACCGGTTTCCCTTTGGGTGCCTGTGGATTATGCTATCTTGGTGTAGAATATCTTTGCTGGGCGATTAACGTTACGAGTATAATCATACCGGTTTCCCTTTGGGTGCCTGTGGATTGCGTTATCTTAGTGTAGAATATCTTTGCTGGGCGATTAACGTTACGAGTATAATCATACCGGTTTCCCTTCGGGTACCTGTGGATTGCGCTATCTTGGTGTAGAATATCTTTGCTGGGCGATTAACGTTACGAGTATAATCATACCGGTTTCCTTTCGGGTGCCTGTGGACTGCGCTATCTTGGTGTAGAATATCTTTGCTGGGCGATTAACGTTACGAGTATAATCATACCGGTTTCCCTTCGGGGACCTGTGGATTGCGCTATCTTGGT
>JABMCL010002582.1:507500-540000 GCA_018857735.1 Alviniconcha marisindica | reverse complement strand
TTACAAATCAACACTTTTTTCAGATTTGTAAGTGCCTGATTCGCTCTTGTATGTATGACACAGGTGTGGGGAAATGGTTGCACACGCTACCTTCTCACCCAAAACTGGGTGAACTTCAGGGTTTTAGCTCACAAATTACAACATACGCTGCGTTTTTGTGGTAACAGCTAACACTTTCAGAGCATGCTGGTGATTATATTGCCGTTGTTGTTGGTTCCTAATGCAAAATATTCCTAGTGCAATTCTATTGACACTTGGCAACAAAGTTGTATTGACACTTGGCAACAAAGCTGTATTGTATTGACACTTAGCAACAAAGTTGTATTGTACTGACACTTGGCAACAAAGTTGTATTGTATTGACACTTGGCAACAAAGTTGTATTGTATTGCTTTTATCATGATCATCGCAGGCTCCTGTCAGTGACTGTGCTGATGTTGTTGTTGTGGCATGCTATCCTCTCTGACACCTGTCGGTGGTCGTGCTGTTGTTGTGAACACTCTGACATTGCAGGCCCCTTTGGTGACCGTGTTGCTGTACATTGCAGGCCCCTTTGGTGACCGTGTTGCTGTACATTGCAGGCCCCTTTGGTGACCGTGTTGCTGTACATTGCAGGCTCTTCCGGTTATCGTGTTGTTGTACATCGCAGGCTCTTTTGGTGATCGTGTTGCTGTACATTGCAGGCTCTTCCGGTTATCGTGTTGTTGTACATCGCAGGCTCCTTTGGTGATCGTGTTGCTGCACATTGCATGCTCTTTGGGTGATCGTGTTGCTGCATATTGCATGCTCTTTTGGTGATCGTGTTGATGTGCATTGCAGGCTCTTCCGGCTATCGTGTTGTTGTACATCGCAGGCTCTTTTGGTGATCATGTTGCTGTACATTGCATGCTCTTTTGGTGATCACGTTGCTACACATTGCAGGCTCTTCCGGTTATCGTGTACTTCAGTTCGCTCATCTCCGTGCTGTACTACCTGGGCGTGATGCAGGCTGTGATCGGAGTGGTTGGACGCTTCCTCGCCTTCTGCCTCAGAACCGCGCCCACTGAATCTCTCAGCGCTGCTGGAAATATCTTCATTGGCCAGGTCTGTCCTCTCGTTCATGACAATGTCTGTCTGTATGTCTCTCTCTCCGTCTTTCTGTCCCTCCACCCGCCTTTATATTTGTCTATCCCTCTCCCCCTACAACCCCAAATACAGTTTCTATTTGTCCCTCTGTCCATCTCTGTCGATCTCCCAAACATCCCATAGTGGACTGTGTTCAATATGTCTCTGGACAGAAAGGTGATGATCCAGCCTTTCATGGAGAAGATGACCGGATCTGAGCTGTGTTCACTATGTCTCTGGACAGAAAGGTGATGATCCAGCCTTTCATGGAGAACACCAGTTTTGGGCTGCGTTCACTATGCCTCTAGATAGACAGTCCTTTGATGATCCGGCCTTACGTGGAGAAGATGACCAGATCTGAGCTGTTCACCATGTCTCTAGACAGAAGGCCTTCTGACGATCAGGTCTTTCTGAGCTGTGTTCACTATGTCTCTACACAGAAGCCCTTCTGACGATCAGGCCTTTCTGAGCTGTGTTCACTGTGTCTCTAGACAGAAGCTCTTCTGACGATCAAGCCTTTCTGAGCTGTGTTCACTGTCTCTAGACAGAAGCCCCCCTGATGATCCGGCCTTTCATGGAGAAGATGACCAGATCTGAGCTGCACGCGGTCATGACTGGAGGGTTTGCTACAGTGTCCGGCTCTGTGCTGGGGACCTATATCACATTCGGGGTTAGTATAAATATCTGTGTATGTATCGTCATCTAACATAGTTCAGGAGCTGTGTGAGAGTCGAGGTGGCCGTCCTGGGCTGTCCGTCCTAACGAGCCTTCTGGTTTCCGTGGACGTAAAGCTATATTGAACCATGCTTCGGCATTGGTCTCAGCTTGTCCCTAACATGTCAACTGACATCTGAGGACATTAAGCAACACTTCATCATCATCATCATCATCATCATCATCATCATCATCATCATCATCATCATCGTCGTCATCCATATGACGCCGTCACTGCATGCTTTGCTAATGTGTCCGGGGCCTTTTGATGTGAGTATAATTATATGTGTATACAGCGTCAGCGCTATGACGCCGTCACCGCAGGCTTTGCTAAAGTGCCCGTTGCTAAAGTGCCCGTTGTTAAAGTGCCCGGGGCCTATTGTTATGAGTATAAGTATACACAGCGTCACCACTATGACACCGTGCCGCGCCATTACTGTAGGCTTTGCCCTTCGTACCTCTTTCTGTCGATGATGATGAAGTGATGCTTTATGTCCTCAGATGTCAGTTGACATATTAGGGACAAGTTGTGACCAATACCGAAGTACGGTGCAATAAATCTTTACGTCCACGGAAACCAGAAGGCTCGTTAGGACGGACAGTCCAGGACGTCCACCTCGACTCTCACACAGCTCCTGAACCATGTGCTTTTCTTTCTGTCTGCCATAGTCGCCCTAATATAACCGTCATGGTTGACTGTGCGTTCAGAATCAAATATCGGTGTCTTTTTTCCTTCTCCACATTTGTCTATCTGTTCTTCTGTCCCTCTATGTCTATCCCCCCCCCCCCCCCCCCCCCCCCGGCAACTTTTGAGGTGAGTATAAGCCAGGGTGACGCTGTGGCCATGTTCTGCTGCTGTGCTGGGCTCGGTGTGAGCATATGCTGCCACCCACACTCCGAGCACCGCTTTCCGGCTCCTTCTTCCACACTCTGCCAGATTTAGTTACGCCACTGAAGGGACACTCTTTATCTCCGCGCAGCTGTCTACCGACGCGGTCAGCGCCCTCCGAAAGGTTCCGGTACTAATATGACTGTAGAAGCAACCTAGCGCCAAAGCACGCACGTAAACATGAGACGCATCCAACCGGGTAAAGAAAAGAGTTCCGTCTCGATTCAAACGATTGTGGTTTTATTTGTGCTGGTGTAAACTTTATTGGCGGCTATAAATGACACGCCATGTTTTATTTGAGTTGCTTGTAACAAACTTACTACAGTTTGAGCACCAACAAAAAATTGCTCGTTAGCTGACAGTTTTCTGGACCCTATGGCGTAACTAAATACGGCAGTGGTTGAAGGAAGGATGTCGTAAACCAGTGCTTGGAGTTTGGCTGTCACCCTGTGATGCCGTGGCCATTCTTTGCTGCGGTGAATCCTTCACCGCCTGCGCGTTTTGAATTTTTCTCTTAATATCCGATTGTAATCAGTTTAACTCTTCTTTTCTTTCTTTCTTTTTTTATTTTTATTTTTTATTATTTTTTATTCCGTTGTAATAAGTTCAACTGAACGTGGGATAATTGGGATAGCTTAGAATGCCGAATGCTGGACTGTTAATCAGTTGTCAGAAGGAGACGTTTTAGAGGATACCAGTGTTTCAGATGTCGCTAGGGGCGGTATAGGACTAACTGCGATTTTTCATCACATGTATCTGCTGTGCCAAAAACAGAAATACACCTGGACCAACTGTTCATGGCATTCTTCGATCTCGTGCAACATTATGTTCTTGACACATTTATGCCAGTTTGATTGATACACTGAAATGATCAAAAGTCGCACGCTTGTGTGTGTGTGTGTGTGTGTGTGTGTGTGTGTGTGTGTGTGTGTGTGTGTGTGTGTGTGTGGTGTGTGTGTGTGTGTGTGTGTGTGTGTGTGCATTCGTGCGTGCGAATTTGGCAGGTGAAGGCCAGTTACCTGCTGGGTGCCTCAGTGATGGCGGCGCCATGTTCACTGGCCATGTCCAAACTGACCTACCCAGAGACTGAGCAGAACGAAATCAACAAAGAGGAAGTCTACAAACTAGCCTCCGGGTAATCCAGCATTTTCGCTTACCGATGGACGGGGAGAGGGACAGTGCGATGTGCCTGTCACATGCTTTCAAAATCTGAGGACATGCCAAATGCTTGAATTTTACCGCACCAGAAAAATCGATCAAAACATACAACAGGTTAAAAAGGAAGCTTTTTAAAGTCCAAGAACTAGACTAGCTGCGCGTCTGACTAATGTTGTTTTTCAGTTGTTTGTTGTTGTAATTGGTTGTGTGTGTATGTGTGTGTGTGTGGGTGCGTGCGTGCGTGCGTGCGTGTGCGTGCGCGCGCGTGCGTTTGTGTGTGTGTTGGGGGGGGGGGGGTCTTTCTCATTTTGTTTATTGCTTGTACTATTTTGATAATTATTTGCATCTTTTTGTACGGCGCATTGTGCTTTAGTTTGGCTAGGGATAACGCGCCATAGATTTGTCCATCATTACTGTTATCATTATCCCAGAACGGCCAACAACGTGATAGAGGCGGCGTCAGCAGGGGCGTCCACGTCCATCAAGCTGGTGGCGAACGTGGCGGTCAACGTCATGGCCTTCCTGGCCATCCTGGAGTTCCTCAACGCTACGCTCATCTGGCTAGGGGACCGCTGTGGCGTCGACGGACTGAGTTTCCAGGTAGGTCAGATATACGCTGCATATCTGCTGTAATATTATGATGTGATGGTTTGTAGATTCACACACAGACACACAGACACACACACACACACACACACACACACACACACACACACACACACACACACACACACACACACACTATAAATGCAGGTAACACAGACTCTTAATTCTGCGAACTACTTTTATTTTGATGCAGAATAGTACACAGAGATAGAGAGCACAGAGCTTACATCTAAACTAGAGCCTAGCTACACATGGACTGCTGATGCAGGTCTGAGAGATGGGGGTGAATAGGACCGGGCCCTAAGTATATCCAATTATAAAGTCATACTACATAATTATATACGTTTATTAATTTTTTATCTTGTTCAATCAGTTTGTGTGCTCCTACCTCTTCTACCCTGCCACCTTCCTGATGGGGGTGGACGAACAAGACTGCCGGCGGGTGGCGCAGCTGATAGGCTACAAGATCTTCACCAACGAGTTCGTGGCCTACATCCACTTGGGCGAGTTGCTGGAGAACCGCGAGACGTTCATGAACTACACCAACGTCTTTGGCGCCGACGCCCCTGTCATCCATGACGGTCTGGACATCGTCCTGCCCCGCTGGAACAACACGGTGTTGGAGGGTGGCTTTCTGTCGGTGGGTGTCTCTGCCTTGTCATTGCCACAAAGTCCTTTTGGTACCAGCAGGAAGGAAACGTAACTCTGACTCTAACCCTGCCCCCGTGGAAGGAATGCTGGCTTCTGTCGAGAAGCGTCTCTGCCTCTCGAGGGATGGGGAAGTTCGACGAACTATGATTCGTTTCTTAATTGAACTTTTAGTTCGCCGAGCATGGTTCGGACAGTTCGACGAACTATGATTCGTTTCTTAATTGAACTTTTAGTTCGCCGAGCATGGTTCGGACAGTTCGACGAACTATACTTCGTTCTTAACTGGCTTGTAATGAGATGCAAGCTTCGGCCCGAACTTGCGGCAGACAGCATGGTCCAAAATGTAGGCAAATGCTGCAGAGCGGCTTAGTAAGTATGTAAACATGGTGCTTAACGTCCACAGAAACCATAAGGCTTATTAGGGACGGGAAGAAGGGGAGAATGGGGTATGGAGGTGGGGGGAGAGGGAGATGATATACCTATCGCTACACTGTCACCACCAGAATGATTCCTGCATTAAGATGGGCAGCGATGAGAGCCATTTTAATGTTTCAGTAGGAAGTGATGGACAAAGTCACAGGATAGTGTCCACAAACCACAGCCTTTTTGAAGAGAAAGGAGAGCCGAAGAGGTATCGAGATTCGAACCGAGGTCCTTCCGCTTACCAACCTAACGCCTTACCGCTAGGCCAAACCGGCTCACACGGGGCGGCTTTCTGCCAGAGCAGTTGTTGCGGGGTCCCCCAGCTGTACACTCGGTCACCCGGTACATTGACAAATGTACTCTACTGGGTGAGAGGATTGCGTGTGTGATCGTGTTTTTGTTGTTGTTGTCGCTTTCCTACCACGCCGTAGGGGCAGCCACACGCCGTTTTGGGAGGATGCCATAGAAACATTTCTGGTCGTTTGTTTCAGTGTTTGTTTTGTTTTTGCACTTTTGCGAAGAACCAGGAGGAATCTTAACAGAAGAAAAAGAAAAGTGTCCTTATGTTCTGCAGGGATTTCAAGTCGACTGACTGACTGGTCGCTTGGTTTATTAGTTGACCGGTACATTTAGGTGCAATGACTATCCCTTCTAATCGAGGACGAAACCATATCGTACCCCTCATGAGCTCAAAGCTGTTGACATTGAACATTACTCTGAATTGCAAATCGAAGAAGAGTACGCCGGCTTAGTCTAGATCTGAAGTGATAGCCACCTTTCTCTACTCTCCATCCACTCAGTCTAGATGTGAAGTGATAGCCACCTTTCTCTACTCTCCATCCGCTCAGTCTAGATGTGAAGTGATAGCCACCTTTCTCTACTCTCCATCCGCTCAGTCTAGATGTGAAGTGATAGCCACCTTTCTCTACTCTCCATCCGCTCAGTCTAGATGTGAAGTGATAGCCACCTTTCTCTACTCTCCATCCGCTTAGTCTAGATGTGAAGTGATAGCCACCTTTCTCTACTCTCCATCCGCTCAGTCTAGATGTAAGTGATAGCCACCTTTCTCTACTCTCCATCCGCTCAGTCTAGATGTGAAGCGATAGCCACCTTTCTCTACTATCCATCCGCTCAGTCTAGATGTGAAGTGATAGCCACCTTTCTCTACTCTCCATCCGCTTCGTCTAGATGTGAAGTGATAGCCACCTTTCTCTACTCTCCATCCGCTCAGTCTAGATGTGAAGTGATAGCCACCTTTCTCTACTCTCTATCCGCTCAGTCTACATGTGAAGTGATAGCCACCTTTCTCTATTCTCTATCCGCCCAGTCTAGATATGAAGTGATAGCCACCTGTATCCACTCTGTCTAGTTCTGAAGTGACAGCCACCTGTATCCACTCTCAATCCGCTCAGTCTAGATCTGAAGTGATAGCCACCTGTATCCACTCTCTATCGGTATCCGCTCAGTCTAGATCTGCAGTGATAGCCACCTGTCTCCTCTCTCTATCCGCTCAGTCTAGATCTGAAGTGATAGCCACCTGTCTCCTCTCTCTATCCGCTCAGTCTAGATCTGAAGTGATAGCCACCTGTATCCGCTCTCCATCCGCTCACTCTAGATCTGAAGTGATAGCCACCAGTATCCACTCTCTATCCACTCAGTCTAGATCTGAAGCGATAGCCACCTGTTTTTTCCGCTCAGTCTAGATCTGAAGTGATAGCACCTGTATCCGCTCAGTCTAGATCTGAAGTGATAGCCACCTGTATCCGCTCAGTCTAGATCTGAAGTGATAGCCACCTGTATCCGCTCAGTCTAGATCTGAAGTGATAGCCACCTGTATCCGCTCAGTCTAGATCTGAAGTGATAGCCACCTGTATCCGCTCAGTCTAGATCTGAAGTGATAGCCACCTGTATCCACTCTCTATCCGCTCAGTCTAGATCTGAAGTGATAGCCACCTGTATCCACTCTCTATCCGCTCAGTCTAGATCTGAAGTGATAGCCACCTGTATCCACTCTCTATCCGCTCAGTCTAGATCTGAAGTGATAGCCACCTGTATCCACTCTCTATCCGCTCAGTCTAGATCTGAAGTGATAGCCACCTGTATCCGCTCAGTCTAGATCTGAAGGATAGCCACCTGTATCCGCTCAGTCTAGATCTGAAGTGATAGCCACCTGTATCCGCTCAGTCTAGATCTGAAGTGATAGCCACCTGTATCCGCTCAGTCTAGATCTGAAGTGATAGCCACCTGTATCCGCTCAGTCTAGATCTGAAGTGATAGCCACCTGTATCCGCTCAGTCTAGATCTGAAGTGATAGCCACCTGTATCCACTCTCTATCCGCTCAGTCTAGATCTGAAGTGATAGCTACCTGTATCCGCTCAGTCTAGATCTGAAGTGATAGCCACCTGTATCCACTCTCTATCCGCTCAGTCTAGATCTGAAGTGATAGCCACCTGTATCCACTCTCTATCCGCTCAGTCTAGATCTGAAGTGATAGCCACCTACGCGCTGTGCGGCTTCGCCAACCTGGGCTCCATGGGCATACAGCTGGGAGGACTGGGCGCCATGGCCCCGAGCCGTCGGACAGACCTCAGTCTGCTGGTGCTGCGAGCCATGATCACCGGCTGCATCGTCTGCTTCACCACCGCCTGCATTGCCGGTAACGTCCTGTCTTAACGTATCGTCTGTTTCACCACCGCCTGTATCGTCAGTAACGTCTTAACGTATCGTCTGTTTCACCACCGCCTGTATCGCCGGTAACGTCTTAACGTATTGTCTGTTTCACCACCTCCTGCATCGCCGGTAACGTCTTAACGTATCGTCTGTTTCACCACCGCCTGTATCGCCAGTAACGTATCGTCTGTTTCACCACCGCCTGCATCGCCCGTAACGTCCCGTCTGAACGTCTCGTCTGTTTCACCACCGCCTGTAACGTCTTGTCTTAACGTATGTTCTGTTTCACCAGCGCCTATAGCATCCTGTCTGAACGTATGTTCTGTTTCACCAGCGCCTATAGCATCCTGTCTGAACGTATGGTCTGTTTCACCACCGCCTATAGCATCCTGTCTGAACGTATGGTCTGTTTCACCACCGCCTATAGCATCCTGTCTGAACGTATGGTCTGTTTCACCACCGCCTATAGCATCCTGTCTGAACGTATGGTCTGTTTCACCACCGCCTGTAACATCCTGTCTGAACGTATGGTCTGTTTCACCACCGCCTGTAACATCCTGTCTGAACGTATGGTCTGTTTCACCACCGCCTGTAACATCCTGTCTGACCGGCAGCGTCCTGTCTTCACACAGTCGTCTGTTTCACTTCTGTCTTAACCACAGTCTGTTTCACCACTGCCTGTGTCACTTCACCTGTTTCATCGCTGCCTGTATAATAATAATAAATAATTCTTATAAAGCGCTATTCTTTGACGAGAGTTAAACTCACTGCGGTGTACAAACATCTTATCACAAAAACCACATTAACATACATTTCAGCAAACAAAACCGTCATTATTGTAGCTTTGATTACCATTATCGCTTATCGAACAATACACACACACACAATGACATGCGCACACCAGTCTCCGCTCGTCCACTCATACAACAATTAACCGGTAACGTACTGTCTTCACCTATAGTTTATTTAATTACTGCCTGTATCACTTCACCCGTTTAACCACTGCCTGTATCACTTCACCTGTTTAACCACTGCCTGTATCACTTCACCTGTTTAATCACTGCCTGTATCACTTCACCTGTTTAATCACTGCCTGTATCAGTTCACCTGTTTAACCACTGCCTGTATCACTTCACCTGTTTAATCACTGCCTGTATCACTTCACCTGTTTAATCACTGCCTGTAACGCCCTGTCTACACCTAGCCTGTTTAATCGCTGCCTGTATCACTTCACCTGTTTAATCGCTGCCTGTATCACTTCACCTGTTTAATCACTGCCTGTAATGCCCTGTCTACACCTAGCCTGTTTAATCGCTGCCTGTATCACTTCACCTGTTTAATCGCTGCCTGTATCACTTCACCTGTTTAATCACTTCCTGTAACGCACTGTATTTACCTAGTCTGTTTAATCACTGCCTGTATTATTTCACCTGTTTAATCACTGCCTGTAACGTACTGTCTTCGCCTATAGTCTGTTTAATCACTGCCTGTATCACTTCACCTGTTTAATCATTGCCTGTAACGTACTGTCTTCGCCTATAGTCTGTTTAATCACTGCCTGTATCATTTCACCTGTTTAATCACTGCCTGTAACGTACTGTCTTCACCTGTAATCTGTTTAATCACTGCCTGTATCATTTCACCTGTTTAATCACTGCCTGTAACGCCCTGCCTTCACCTATAGTCTGTTTAATCACTGCCTGTATCATTTCACCTGTTTAATCACTGCCTGTAACGCCCTGCCTTCACCTATAGTCTATTTAATCACTGCCTGTATCATTTCACCTGTTTAATCACTGCCTGTAACGTAGTCTTCACCTGTAATCTGTTTAATCACTGCCTGTATCACTTCACCTGTTTAATCACTGCCTGTAACGCCCTGCCTTCACCTCTAGTCTGTTTAATCACGGCCTGTATCATTTCACCTGTTTAATCACTGCCTGTAACGTACTGTCTTCGCCTATAGTCTGTTTAATCACGGCCTGTATCATTTCACCTGTTTAATCACTGCCTGTAACGTACTGTCTTCGCCTAGTCTGTTTAATCACTGCCTGTATCATTTCACCTGCTTAATCACTGCCTGTAACGTAGTTTTAATAATAATAATAATAATAATGAACATTTATCATGCGCTCATCAACGCCTTGAGCGCTCACATGATATATATTAACCTAAATATGATATTCTATACACATGTAGAGCATAGTCCTACCAAAACAGTTTACACAAAGTATTAGAAGAAGAAAAAAACGGAAGAAAAAAACGCACTACAAACACACACACACTGACTGTAGCAGAAACTGGGTACTGAAATTAGTTAGGATGGAAATACTGTGAGAAGAGGAAGGTTTTCAGTTTGGCTTTAAAAGATGACAGGATTGAGCAGTGTCTAAGGTCTTGTGGGAGTGAATTCCAAATGTGGGGTCCAAAGCAAGAGAAGGTGCGAAAGCCATGAGTCTTGCGTTTGTATTGCTGGATTTCCAGCATGCGGGTGTCAGAAGAAGAGCGTAGTGTACGAGACGGAGTGTAGACATGCAGCAGTTCAGAGAGTTAAGCAGGACCAGAACCATTTATAGCACTGAAACACATACAGACGACTTTATACTTAATACGTTCTGAAATGGGAAGCCAGTGCAGTTTTTCCAGGAGAGGTGTTGAGTGGTGGTGACGGGGTGCCAAGAGAACAAGTCTTGCAGCAAAGTTCTGAATTTTCTGGAGAGGTTGGATGACAGAATTAGGCGTACTCATGAGGAGACAGTTGCAGTAGTCAAGCAGTGAAAGGATATAGGAAGTAACAAGAGTCTTGGTTGCGTCTTCAGTGAGAAACCTGCGGATTGAACTAATGCGTTTAAGCTCGAAATAAGCAGTTTGGCAGATTTTTATGACGTGCTTCTTCATGGACAGTTTTGAGTCAAGAATGAATCCAAGGTTCCTGGCAGAATCAGAGAAGGGGATGTTGTGAGAGCCAAGAGTAATCGAGTCAGGGAGGGAAACGGTAGAAGGTTTCAAGGAAGACGAAAAGGGAAAGAGAAGAGCTTGTTTTGTCGTCGTTCAGTTTGAGCTGATTTTCCGTCATCCATGTTTTTATGTCGTCTGTGCGTGCGTTGAGTTCTTTGGTGAGGTTGGTCACTTCACTGAGAGGAGCGGGTTTTGGAGCTGCGCGTCATCTGCGAAAAGCTGATGGTTTAGAGTGGTTAGCTATGATATCGGAGAGAGGCGTAGTGTACAAGACGAAGAGAATGGGCCCCAGTACTGAGCCCTGAGGCACACCGTACATGAGCTGTGATGGTGACGAAGACGAGTTACTGACTGAAGTGGACTGATATCTGTCTGAGGGGTATGAGAGAAACCATTGGAGTGCAGTAGACTGAATGCCAAAAACAGGGTTCAGGCGGGAGAGGAAAATTTGGTGGTCAATAGTGTCAAAAGCGGCAGAAAGATCACCAAAAAAAAGAACAGAAATGTTGTCATTGTCCAGAGCAGAAAGAATATCGTTTACCTGTAATCTGTTTAATCACTGCCTGTATCACTTCACCTGTTTAATCACTGCCTGTAACGCACTGTCTTCACCTGTAGTCTGTTTAATCACTGCCTGTATCACTTCACCTGTTTAATCACTGCCTGTAACGCCCTGTCTTCGCCTATAGTCTGTTTAATCACTGCCTGTGTCGCTGAACTTAATGGTAGATGTCTGGGTACTTCAGCAAAGAACTTTCATGAACACATTCCTTAACTTACTTTTTTCTTTTCAGGTTTGTTTTACGAGGAGCACTGACAGCACTGGCTCAACTACTGAACTCAAGAGATCTTGGGGTCATTCTTCTAAACACATACGGACACGAATCAATGATGAGAGGCCAGTCAACACTTCAAAAAATTCCACTAACCACTGCATACTGAACATAAAACTTGTTAGATAATACGGGTCTTGTCAACACACTGTAGCATGTACAGCTATGCATAATTACAAGATAATTACTATTTACCCACCTCCCCCAAAACACACACCTCTCATCCAATATAGAGTGTGACTTTAGTGTGATTGTGATTGGTAAGTCATCAGCTGGTTCACATTTCAGATTTCTCTTGTTCACTGTTTGCACCAAATAATAACAAATTTCTCTTTTTTTGTCATTTGCAAAAAATCAAAATAACAAGACTAGTAAACCTGATGTGGAAAATACCATTCAGAGAACGGCAACAACAAAAATACACCGTGACGACAGAAGTCAGATTTAATGAATGACAAGCATTTACTCATGTGTGCAGGTGTAGGCCTGTGCATGAATGCACTCTAATTAATGATTATCATCATTGTTACAAGTTGACTGAAGGCGAGAGGAAAAGTTCCTCTTCATTGAACAAATGAACCACAACCACCTCTGATGTTATTGATGACAGCAAATCCATTTCTTTCACTCTCTCTGTGATGCCTGTGAAAATTTTCTTCTCTCCCTACCCTTCCCCTGATGTATAAATTTTGACCAAAGAATGAAACAGTAAACATTTTGACTTTTTAAAATATTGCACCACACCTCGCAGTGCCCACTTTGATTCATTCATTAACACAATGGCTTTCAGAATAGGGTCACATATTTATTTTAAAACACATGATAATTTTGAAGACTACAAATAATACATCCAATAGATGAGTAGTACAAGAACACAGCATTGCAAATTGCACACAATACAACTTAACAAGTAAAGATGATCCAAACATTTGTAACTATTTTCACCCAAAGTCAATCTGGTACAATGAAGATGATCTGCAGAGACAGTCACATTAGATGTCTTGAAATGTAAATGTAACCTGGTGCTATGCATAAAATTCAAATTTGTATCCTAATTTACACACCAAAAACACATAGTCTCATAGTCATAGACATAAAAATCAGATTCTTTCAGTTTTGATGCAACTTACTGCTGACAACATATATTTTGGGCAAAATCTTTGCAAGGAATGACGTGATACTTTGCGTAGTACTTGCATCAAAACTTAAGGACTTGGGATGTAGGAAAACGGTCATTATATAATCACTTATAATCAGTGTCACTTGCTGTTTTCATTCCTTTCTAAATACTCAATGTTTCAAAGTATCTACACATTATGAGTGTGGGGCTCTCCTTCCAACAATTTTATTTCACACCAATCCAACACAATTGCTTTACAGAATTGCACAAGTCTGCCATGAATGTGGAAAAAAAAACACCACTGGGAAATTCTGATATAAAATTGCGGAGCTCTGGTAAACATGGGGGGGAGGTGGGGGGTAATTAGTAGTCATTGGCTTTTAATGTCCTGTCAACTGTACAAGGTCACCTCAGGACAATCAAACTGTCAGAAGCAAATTCATATTTCAAAACTCTTCTCATATAATAAACCTTTTCTCAAATCAATCCACAAAACCAGTCCCTATGCAAACGTAAAACATGCATCCACAAACATCAATTTTCAAAGAGCTTGCCCCATTAATATGACCCCTGTTAAAAGAGCACATGAGGCTAGGACATGCTGATATCATCCGGAGTGGGGGGGGGGGGGGGGGGGGGGGGGAGGGGGGGGGGGGCTAGCAATTGCCCAAATGTTCTAAGTTCATAAAACAGAAAATATACACTTCTGCCAGTTAATAGTTATGCTTCAAAATATTTCAGACGCAGATTAGACCACAAAAACTGTTATATATATCCTTGAGAAAAATGGGGAAAAAATAAAACCCTTTTCTAAAAAGAAAGGAAAAGGAAGCAGACAGATCAGTTCCCAGTTTAGTGAAGAAGGTATGATTGTAAATTAAAATTCTGATAAATGGCGTTCTTGGCATTTGTTACTCAAAACAAAGATCTTCATGGACAATTTTTGAAATTTTACTTATGGTTCTTTTCGCTTGTACCTCAGTCATACAAATCTATGCCTGCAGTATATGTAGAGTATATATACATAAACAGTATATATGCAGTTTTATGTGCGTGTGTGTGTGTGTGTTTATCATTGTTTTTTGCTTGTTTGTTTGTTTAATGTCTTGAATTCCAAGTTAGCATATTCCCTCTCAGTCTCTGTCTCTCTCTGCCTTGGCCTCCCTCCCTCGCACATGCACACAAATGGCTATAAACAGGTTTCATGCACAGACGCACACACACAGTAGCATATTAAAACATTTCATACATTATTTACACTGAGGCTTTTTTGCTACCCATACAGGCAGCTGAATGTCACCTCTCAGAGATGATGATCATCAGTCAATGCCTGAAATAAACTGAAGGTGGCTACCGAAGGCCAAGAAGATGGGTTCACATCCACAGCAGCCAGCCAGGTTGGCAGAGTTGACAACAGTGAGATATGTCATCATATGATGTGGCAACAAGCTAGTCTCAGCTCCAAATCACTTCCAAAAAGACTGGTAGCCGTTGAAATGGGAATGAGTTGCAGCAACAAGTTGGTCTGTCACCCACAAAACTGTCAGGCTGGTAGACCTGTTGATATGGGAGTGATCTCCAGCAACAAACTGGTCTGTCGCCCTTAAAACTGTCAGGCTGGTAGAGCTGTTGAATAGGGAATAGGATGTGGCAACAAGTTGGTCTGTCACCCCCAAAACTGTCAGGCTGGTAGAGCTGTTGAATAGGGGATAGGATGTGGCAACAAGTTGGGCTGTCGCCCACAAAACTGTCAGGCTGGTAGAGCTGTTGAATAGGGGATGGGATGTGGCAACAAGTTGGTCTGTCACCCCCAAAACTGTCAGGCTGGTAGAGCTGTTGAATAGAGGATGGGATGTGGCAACAAGTTGGTCTGTCACCCCCAAAACTGTCAGGCTGGTAGAGCTGTTGAATAGGGGATAGGATGTGGCAACAAGTTGGGCTGTCGCCCACAAAACTGTCAGGCTGGTAGAGCTGTTGAATAGGGGATGGGATGTGGCAACAAGTTGGGCTGTCGCCCACAAAACTGTCAGGCTGGTAGAGCTGTTGAATAGGGGATGGGATGTGGCAACAAGTTGGGCTGTCGCCCACAAAACTGTCAGGCTGGTAGAGCTGTTGAATAGGGGATGGGATGTGGCAACAAGTTGGGCTGTCGCCCACAAAACTGTCAGGCTGGTAGAGCTGTTGAATAGGGGATGGGATGTGGCAACAAGTTGGGCTGTCGCCCACAAAACTGTCAGGCTGGTAGAGCTGTTGAATAGGGGATGGGATGTGGCAACAAGTTGGGCTGTCGCCCACAAAACTGTCAGCTGGTAGAGCTGTTGACTAGGGGATGGATGCGGCAACAAGGTGGTCTGTCCCCACAAAACTGCCTGGCTGGTAGAGCTGTTGACCAGGGGATGGATGCGGCAACAAGTGGTCTGTCCCCACAAAACTGCCTGGCTGGTAGAGCTGTTGACCAGGGGATGGGATGTGGCAACAAGTTGGTCTGTCACCCACAAAACTGCCTGGCTGGTAGAGCTGTTGACCAAGGGATGGATGCGGCAACAAGCTGGGCTGTTGCCCACTTCCCTGCACTCACTCAGCTTCCACTTCAGCGATGGACAGGTTGGTCAGGTCATGCAGAACACCTCGATCCACTCGCCCAGATTTGCCATCTGTTAGGGTTTAGAAACGGCTGTAAACATGAAGTTGGTTTCTATGGGTGGTAAATGGTGCTAGAAATTGATTTAGAGACAAGGTAAACAAATGCACCAATCTTCTTTTTTTTTAACCAATTTAATTATCAATGCAAGTTATATTGGGGCAAGGGGATAGCTCAGTGGTGAAGTGCTGGACTCACAATCAAAAGGTCGGGGGTCAAGTCCTGGAAGAAGCAGAAGGGGAATTTTCTTCTCCAGGCTCAACTTTTTGTGCTGACTTTATGTCAATATCCATTCTATCCCCATATTACTCTAGCAGCACATAAATTTATATAAATTTATATATAACAGACCCCCATCATTCTGCAGTGGCAGGTTACAGCTAAACACACATGCACCCTACACATGTGGCTTCGAATGAAATGACACTGTAAACTTGTGCATGGTTGTATGGTATACACAAAATGTGCACTAAGATGGCAAGTTTCATGTGGCACCAGCCACATAACAACACAGCCTAACAGCACTGTAGGTGTGGTATGTCAGTGGATATTCAAATGCATGCTATAAAAAGGCTCAAGTCACTTATTCAGTGAGTCTGCTCAAGACCAGAGAATAGGGCTATATAAAAGGGATCAATTAATACATTCAGTACATTTCTAATTAATACATTCAGTACATTTCTAAAATGTTTGGTGCCATCTTTACTATTTCTAAAATGTCTGATGCAATCTTTACAGTACTTCAGACAAAGATCTGCACTATTGAACACTGTCATTTCATTATTTTCTTACAAAACTTGTATTTAAAAATGTTTATTGATTTGATTACAAGTGTTCATTTGAAGCTTTCTACTCAAAGATGTTATCTCACCACATGGTGTACCAACCATCACACGGAACATACACTTTGTCTTGGCCACAGGTGCCCTTTTGAACACATCTGATGGCAGAGACTGACAAATAACGCTGTTGTGCTGTTACAAAACTAGGGCCTTCCCTGATACCACCAGACTGACCAAAACTCAACTCAACATCATGCAGATGTCTACAAATATTTGACTTTGCAAAAGCTGTCATGAACAAAGTTGTTGATCACTTTTAATTTTATCTAGCATTATTCTCCACTCTTGAGCAGACTCATTGCCCTAAGTTGTGGAGGTTTTCTTGTGTTTTTTTAAATTATTATTGATATGTGAACAGTGATGAAACCAAGTTTTTCACACAGTAAGGCAGCCAGACACTAGAAGCAGCTGCAAAACAATTTAAACTTGTGATAAATGCAATCAGCCTAAAGGCTACGCTGTGTAATGCACCAGTTTGACATTGCAGGGTCTTGTGTGTGATCTCACTAGTCAATTCATTTCACAAATTATCTGGGTTGTCCAGTCCAATGACAATGTTTTTCTTCTTTTCTGTTTTAGTGTTTGATATACAGAGATGCATAAAGTCCACATCATTTTTTCTGTTTCACATTCTTCATCATTAGAGTGAGTTTTGTTTGTTTCTTGTTTTTTTTGCAGTCCTTGTTGTTAACAGTGTTCATTTTGATTCCTACATCACATATGCACATGCATCAGTTTGTTTGACTGATAATTCCCAATGAGAGCAGAAGCTGCAGTCATTCATAACAACACTAGACATGGTAATCAGGCTATGCACCGATATCTTTACTGTTGACAAATCATTATCATCTCTCTCCTTCTTTTAGTTTTACCCATCTTTGTCACTTTGTGCTTTTGTTCAAAAAATAAAATTAAAAACAATTGGCTGCTGGTGTTCGAAAAACAGAGCAAAACACACAAATGGTTCAAAAGAATGTGTGTGTTTTTCAAATGGATGGCACAAAACAACATGTGACTGATCCCATTGCCATGATCACCAACCAAAGGCTACTTCTGTTCAATACAGGCTAAATTTCCCTTTTCATCGTCATTGCACATTAACAGTTTGTCATTTCTTGAAAGACGCAATTGCCAAAAATCTGCACATTGTTCCATATTGTCAAACAAAGAGGTGTTCTTGTGAACCTTTCTGTGAGTTTTGATCTTTTTCAATAGGATGTGAGGCGAGGAAGGTTCTGGTGGAAAAGCACTTACTTTTGCGAGGACCCTTGGGTGATTTATAGATGTGCAGGGCTTCCTCTTTGTGGAGGAATGTGGTGTGGGGATCTCCACGCCGAAGTTTCCTGCACACACAACAACCCTGGCTGCTATCAGACAAATGGAGCCTTCTTCAGTGTATGTTGCCAAGCCCGCCTTCAAACTCAAAGATTAAGAATATCACATTCAGAACAGTACTGACTGGTACTGAGTAATAATTAAGCATAAAGTATGATAAACATGTGCAAGCTGTGATGCACAAACACATATTTCTCAGCACCAAGCTGTGATGTCATTATCACTAATAAAGAAAAAAGAGTAAGAACAGTGTCAGCTGGGAATGATAAAGCTCTCTCCCTCTCACATACACACACATTATAGCGTCATGCTAGCTGCTATCAGTATCAGTTGATCATTAAGAAGAATAAGAGTAATAGTGTATGGTGGGGAATAGTTAAACCTGCTCTCTATTTCCCTCCCTCCCTCACTCACAACCCCCACCCACCCCAACACCCAAACATGCTAGCTACTGTCACTAACAGAATGGAGTCGGCACAGGTGTAATAAAGCTGCCTCTCTCTCATTCACACACATTACATGTACAAATGCAAGCTTACACACTTTCCAAACAAGACATACAGATGTTTACTTGCCAATCAGCCCAAAACTTACACATTCAGAGATGGCTCCTTGTAACACACGGAGGAAGCTGCTCTGCGTGCTGGTCTTCCATCTGCTTGTGTGCTGCAAAGGTCAATGATTATATTCCATTTTACACTTACAGACGTGTGTCCTTACATCAAAATGTAGATTATGGTAATCACACTTACTGCAGGAAAACTGTGATGGTGCTGACCTGTCTTATCAAACAACACTGCGAAGTGTGCACCCAGTCCATCCAACATGGGCATCTCCCCCACCCACCCCCTGATTAGATTTAAAAAAAAAAAAAAAAAAAAGGGTGACAAATTATTACAATCTTCCATGCAATTACAAGTCTAGCCAACAAGAACAAAAGAGAGTGGAATGGGTTCCATTCCAACATAACCAGCAGCTTTGACCAAATAAACCTCAAACTAAAACAAGCTTGCACCCACCTTTCCCTGGAGTCATGGGGGTGGGCATCCCCTGAAGGCAGAGGCGAGGAGGCGGCGGATGAGGCAGTGGAGGTGGGTGGTCTGCTCAAAGGGCTGGATGCTCGTGGTTCATCACCCTCTTCCCTTGCCTTGGGGCTGGAATGCTGGGACTTGCCCATCTTCCCTTGATCCAACAGCTTGTGTCTTGCTCCACCTCTGTCATTTGAGGAAAGGGACCTGGCAGACGCTGTCTTGCCACCAGCCGCTGCCGAGCTGTGTGCTGTGGGCAAGACTAGAGGCCTGGATCTCTTGATGGGCTGAGAGTGAAGGTCAGAGCTGGAGCTCGAGTCTGGGTGATCCAGCCCCTTCAGCTTTCTCTTCACCTCCTCAAACTGCATCAGGTACTGGTTCTGTGGACAACCAGTTGCAAGTCCATTCAAATCAGTGTCCCGTATACTGATCTAATTATAGTTTCATACAGAGAAAATTTAAAAAAGCACCGGTTTCAAGCTACATTTTACCTGAAATCAGACAAAGTCTCCCATCCATTGATCAAGTTTCTGAGAGAAAAAATGCCAGTTCTAAGCTACATTTTTTACATGAAATCACAAAAACAAAACCACTTGTCTATTTTCAAAAGAAAATCCAGTTGCAAGTTATTATAAAAATGTAAAAACATCACTAGTCCAGTTACTAGTTTCTAAAGGGAGGCCAGAACTACATGTCAAGTTCCATTTCCATTTGAAATCGCCATGTCTTCTGTCTAGCTCAAGAAGCCATGGCTAATATAAACAGCCTAAAGATCAGCCAGTAAGATGGCAGAGGGACCACTGGCTTTTGAAGCTTTCTAAACGTTTTGGCCAGAATAAAACAGTCTTGCAAAGCAAATGCCTGAGTGATACTGATCATCAGGAAAAGAGTCCCCTTTGTAAAAAACTTCTTTAATTTTTTTTCCAGATGCAGGCACCACAGTTGATGTGCGCTAATTATCAATGAGTACATATAATTATTATATGAGTAATAACTAATATTAATGGTTATTCTTGTGATGTAATTTTATGACAAAGATCTGTAATAAAGTTTTAGTCAACTGGTATGGCAGGTATGTTACTTTTACTAGCAGTAAAAATAAAATGCTTCATATGTTAATTCATATAAATACCAGTAAAGGTGTAGAACTACAATTGTATAATTTGTACTTCTGAGGAAAGAATACTGTTTTTCAGGATGCCAGAACTTTGATGACAGTCTGTGAGAGAAGAGGGAAAGAAACAGGGAGCACCAAAATGAAGCAGACAGGCGACAGTCTAATAACAGAGTCAAACTAAAAGGCTGGGAGGTGTCTTCAGTATTACTAGAATTGACTGGTACCAACCCTGATTTCATATGAAACATCATAGCTGAAATATGCTTTTTGTGCAAGTGTGTCCAAGTTGTTGCATGTAAAAATACCCTGTGCATGTAACAAAAGGATAAGCCTATAAGCAGCAAACTTGCTGATGAGCCTATATCTATGCATTGTATCTTTATTTTGTCTTCAATAAAATTTTGTTTACACCAACCTAACGATTCTACAGTCGCAGGTAATGAAAACCTCACTCACCTTTTCAGCGGATGCTTGCTCTGGGATTTTGCTGCCTTTCTTGTTTCTGGATTTTGCAGCCATGGGAGTGCGGCAAGCCTTCTCACCTTCTTCCCCAGCAGAAGCAACAGCAACAGGAAGGCTGGATCTCCTCTTCTTCTTCAAAGCAGGAAAACTGGATGTGACACTTGTCTCATCTGCAAGCAACATCCTGTTTTCTGAAACACTGTCTGTTTCTGATTTTTCCCCAGAGATGTCTGAATCCTTTGCTGCATTTGTAGAGTTAGTGGAGTCTTTTTTGGTCTTGTCTCTGTCAGTACACAGCTTTTTAGGAGGGCTGTTTTCTCGTTCACTTCCATGTGTGGAATGGCTCTCAGAATGTGCTTCTGCTGCTTTTCGCTTTTCCAGATGCATGTGTGAACTTGTTCTTGGAGAAGTTCTAGAATCAGCAGTCTTGGGGGAATTCTGGGATGGCTGTCCATCTTTGCTTTTCTGCAGTGTTGTACCCTTGCTTCTTGTTCGATGCCTGGTTGTTTTCTCACCATTTTTTCCAGCATCTGCCACTGGGGCTTCCTGAGAATCCAGATTAGCCTCAGCAGGATCAAAGGAAAAGCTGAATGGATCGCTGTTATCTGGCTGCTTGTAGAGCTTCCTGTAAGAGCTCTTGCTCCTGTGCCTTCTGTCTGTGACCATCATGGTAGGGGCTGCCCCACTGTCAGAGTCAGCGGAGGACAGGTTGTCTTCACCACCTTGACACTTTTCTGACACAGCTTTGTTGTTTGAGTCGACCAAACAGTCCACTGTGGAGGTATTATCCTTGCCACACTGAGTTTTGTCCAAAACGGTGTTGGTGCCTGAGCCAGTCAAACACTCGGCTGTGGAGGAATTGTCTTTAATGTCTTGAGGCTTGCCGAGTACAGCCTTAGTGGCAGAACTGGTCAAATGCTGCAGAGGTGTTGATTTGCTGTCTTTCATTTTACTCTCAGGCTCTGTTCGTGTTCTGTTTTGATTAGCCTGTTCCTCATCAACAGTATCTTGTCCAGCTTCTCTATCACCGGAACTGTCCACCTCCACCCTCCGCCTGCTTCTGCTTCGACCTCTCTGCTGTACCGTTTTTTTCAGTGGCGCTTCTGCATCACCACTTGCCCAGTCTTTGTCACCGTCTTGCTTCCTCCGACGACTCCTTCCTCTCTGTTGTGCCTTTTCCCCTGTTTTGGTTGGCTTGTACTCTTCATCTTCCTCATCCTTTTCAATTCTGCTCCTGCTTCTGCCCCTGGCAGTCTCCTTTTCCCCAGAAAGATCAAACAGATTTTCTTCACTATCATCTGTGTAAGTTTTCTGCACCTTACTCTTACTTCGGGTGCTTCGTCTTGGCCCTTCAGAACTGTCCTTTCCATGGACATCTTCCTCCTTCTTTGACTTTCTCCTTGTGCTCTCCCCACTGTTTGGCTCTTTGTTCTTTCCCAGATCTTCTGCACTTGTCTCACTGTTTGCCACCTTGGCTTCTGATCGTGTTCGGCTTTTCGACCGGACCCTGCGATTCTGATTGTCACAGTCATGGTTTTCCTTGGCCTCCTCTTGGGCAGTTTTCCGTGACCTGCTCTTGCTTCTGCTCTGTCTCACAGGCTGTCTGTCTTTTGATGCACTCCTGCCCCTTGATTGAGATCGAGGCTCCGGCTGGTTGGAGCTGTCATCTTTTAGGGGCATACTGTAAACGGGTGCATCACCTAGAAGACTAGGAGCAACAGGTTCACCAGCGCCCCCTGGGAGATTTCTCCTGGTTTTGCGGACCTTTTCCACCTGCTCTGCCTCTCCTCCAGACTCTGGACCACCCACTTTCATTCCTTTTGTGACAACACTCATCTTCTCACGGAATGTGGTAAGAGAGGGAACAATACCTGGTGCAGTATCATTCAGGGACAAGTCAAAGACTGAGTTTTGCTGTTTGGCTGTGTCTCCGTTTGTTACAGTGGGCCGGGGAGTTCGGTCATGGAAATCAAAGATAGATTCTGGTTCGTTCTGGGGCAAATTCTTCACCATCTCCTCTATCTGCTTCTTGGACTTGGAGCGAGCTTTAGCATGCAGCTTGGCTGGGATGGCCTTCCTGGAACCATCGTCATCCTTCCTGGCCACTGCAAACACCATGTGGCCTGGCTTGTTGACACGCAGGGCCACAGCCAGCTTCTTGTCTTCTCCCAGCCCTGCCTGTCCGCCTTCCACCTCTTCACTCCACGAGCCTGCCTCAGCCACCAGCTTCCTGCCTTCTCCAGACCCTGCCTGCTCACCTTCTCTCTCTGCCCTCGCCATCTCTCCTTTGCCTGAAACGAGTCTCCGTCCTGATTTGGTGCGGGTGTGCTTCCCACCCTCCTGTTTTTCAGCAGCATCCTTACATCTGCCCTTTGAGCGAGCAGTGGCTTCAGTGCCTGCAGGAAGCACTCTGTCAGCTCCATGTTTAGAGCTAACCTTGGTCTCTGTGCCTGTTGCTGTGGGTGCTTCGTCTGCTCCACCTTGCTGCTCAGCCAGCATCTCCAGACTGCAGGTTTGTGGCAAAATCTCTGTGAAGTCCATGTCTGTGTCAAAGAATATGGTCTGCTCAGGTTTGTCCAACTCTGGCACTGAAGCTGTATCCAAAGACCTTCGACATCCGTGAACAGCACCTGGCTTTTCTCCTGACCTCCGAGGTTTCTGGACGATGTGAGGATCATCTGCTGAGATGAATGAAGCAATTTTGGCACTCTTTCTGTTGGACTCTTTGATCTCCGCTACAAACAAATCCATGCTGGAAACAGATTTGGCTTCAACGTCAGTGTTGGAGCCCAGGCACCCTTCTGAAGATCCTGTTACTCTGTTGTGGACCAGGTTCAGGGCACAAGGGTTGGAGATGAAAAAGTTGGCGTCTTTCTGAAGCGATGGTGCTACAGAAGCCGGCTGTTTGGTGGTCCGCCCAGGACCACCTTCCACCCCCTTACTGCCAGGCTTCCTCCTGTCTTTGCTAGACACAGCCGGCACAGCAGCAACAGACCCTTTGGTTTTGTTGGTAGGAGCCTTGCTCTTGCTGATGATCTCATCCCTGGAAGAGTGTGCAGACAGGTCTGCTGCCTGAGCAGGCTCTTCAGGGGCTTGTGGGCTGGACTCAAAGACTTCCGGCATTTCTTCATCTTTCATGGGTGAGGCAGAGACAAGGTCTGGCATGGCAATGCTGGCAATGTCCTCCACGCTCCCTGTGCTTTGCAACTGCACATCATGGCTCACAACAAATGTTTCTCTCCGAGGCTTTGGTGCCAGACCTTTGCCAACTTCAGCATTATCTGCCACTCTCTCACCAGCTTTCCTGGATTCTGCACATTGAGCCCGAGTACTGCCACTTGCTTTTTGCTGGCCAGGCAGGACAGAACCTCCCTCTTCATCAGAACTGGAAGAACCTCTCGCAACAGCTGTATTGCGAACACGCTGAGGCAGTTTTGTCAGGATTGCTGCTTTCTTGGACACCTCTGTGTTGTTACTGGTCGCCTCTTCCAACACTGCAAGGAAGCAAAAGCACATATCAACAAATTCTTTTTTTACAGTGAAAGGACACATGAATAAAAGCACTGAAAAAATGAAAGTAAACAATGGGTTCCAGTCATCAGTGAATGCTTGAAACAAGTTCTTTCAATTTCAAGACACACATACAGTCATAAACTGATCACTTTGCACAGGCCTTCAAATTATGTGGACACATCATCATTTGCATGATTCAAATTATATGTACACATCACCATTTGCATCATGTCCAAAAATATAGTTTCTGCAAATCCTGACCACCACAAGATCTTGGATTAAAGTAAATCCATCATACCACAAAAAATCTGTGAAGGATGCCCTCCTCCTTCAGTCCCTGATACCTGGCATTAAACTTGCTAGCCTGTATTCACCTGTTTCAGGAGGATCTCAACTGCACAGGGTCACCTCAGGATGAATCACACATTCAAAATTATTTTACACCAGTTCAAAACACAAGTCACTAAATTACAAGTCTGTCGAATGCACTGTTACAATGTTAAAAAACATCTGCCTGTCTATCTATCCATCAATGTTTTGGTACCTATCTATATTCAGTTATTCTGTAGGCACTCACAACATGAACCAGCTTAAACCACTTGTAACTATGAACAAGCTGACCTACTTTATTCCATGAGCCCACACCGTTAGTAACTTGGTGTTTTACGCCCAGTCAACAAGTGCGGTTATATCAGCAATCAGGTCAAGGCCCACACTGTCAGCCAAAATTAATGCAGTTCCAAAGTAGGGAGAGGATTTGGGGAAAAATATGAAGATGAAAGAAAGACCAGGAAGATTGAAATTAGTTCCTAGCAGTCATCAAAGCATGTATATTATATATATTTTCTGACCCACTCCAGCCTTCAAACAGAACATTTGTCAGCTCTGGGTTCTCAACAGGGGGGAGGGGGAGGGTATGGGGGGGGGGGATCTATTTACACGTCAGGATGCAAGTTTGCTAACACGTATCCATGTACGTCTCCAGAGCTAGTAGACCTTCCTCCACATCCACCAGACTGCTGTCAGTGTCACTAAACGCCACAAAGTTTGCCAACGTATCCATGCATGTCTCCAGAGCTAGTAGACCTGCTTCTACATCCACCAGACTCCTGTCACTAATCACCATTAAGTTTGCCAACCTGTATCCATGTGCGTCTCCAGAGGCAGTAGACCTTCCTCCACATCCAACACAGATTGTTCCAGGATGATGGACATGTCCGGCATTGCCATCACCCTGGCAACATCCTCACTGCTGCCAGGACCTGGGCACATTTCTGAATCCACTTCTCCTGTGTTAGCATCTTGCTCCCTGAAATCATGCACACCAGGCATTCTGTACTATAGCCAGGGTTACATTTTTGGGACAGAGCTAATATTCAAGGGTGTTTTTTTTGTGTTTTTTACTCATATATATATAAACTAATAAAATTATGAAGAAGTTAGAAGGCAAAAACAAACTCAACCTATGAATTATGAAAAAAAAGAGAAAAAAAGATGGACAGACAGCCGAAGCACAGATGGAAAGAGAACATGAGAGAGTGATTCCACAGAGGAGGTGAAAGAAAGACACTGGGACAATGACAGAGGGTGACAATGAGCAAGGCTCAAAAAAAAAAAGGAAAAAAAAAAAAAGGGGGGGGGTCTTACAGATGCAAAGCTGGTTCACTGGGTAATTCCGGTACTCCAGCATCTGTCTCTTTTTCTGTTGCCATGGTGACTCTGAACTCCTCAAGTGATGGAGGGCGAGAGGTGGAGGCTTGGGAGGTGCGTGGAGTGACCAGACACAGGTCCACAGCATCATTGACACAGGTGCCCATGTCTAGGAGGTGACGACTCATGCTGTTCAGTACAGCTTTCAGGCTGTGCAATCTTTGCTGTAAATGAAAAACAACCCCCAAACAATTCTCCTGGTTAGTGCAATGACACTCAGAAGTAACTCCAAATGTTTGTATGCGTAATTTGAAGTCAATAATTATATTAATAAATAATAAAGGCATATATATGTTTTATTATACATCTCTGCCATAATCCAGTAGACATGTCATCTAGCAACCATGCTAAGTAAAGACTAAGTTTCAACTAGATTGGATCAGAACCAACCAAAATATACAACTTTCAATTTTCACAACTGATGCCATGGTGACCTTGAAATGCGGCCGAAGTTGTTGAAAGTAATTAGTATGAAAAGGGACAGCTCTGTAAACAAAAACCACTATGACTACGTATGACAGTAACATACCATCATGCAAAGTTTGACATTAATCACACTTACATTGTATATTTATAATAACACAGGCAGCAAAGCATATCAATAATTGTATGACATTAAGTTGATTAAAGGACAAGTCCAAGGTTAGGGGTGATTTTTGACACGATTTCCGTTAAAGCTCGATGAGAACAATGATGTAGGTGAAACTGTGATCTGAGGGTTATAAATGCAAACAAAAAAAGGATTTTCTGTCGTACCGAAAGCGTCGCCATGACGCCCAAATCACATGACCATATGCCTACTACGTCACTCTGGGGAGTCGCTGCAAAATGGCCAACTTGAGCTCCGAAGACGAAACTGATACTTTGCCCGAGAGACCCACAAGGATACAGCCGTATCAGTTTGAGCCTGTCAGGCAGGATTTTGAAAGAGTACTGGAACATCGTGTCAGCTTCGAAGCAAACCCCATGCGGTATTCCATGGGGTTTGCGAAATCGCACTCACTGAAGTGCTCGCTACACAAATGGGCGTGATGCGGCGCAGCAAGAAAGTCAGCTCGTTTGAATTGTATAAATTTAATCCACTTTCGCCTCACTGCGGGTCGATTGCGCGGGAGCTCGTGCATTGTTATACCTGGGGTCATCTGCGAATTGTTACAGTTCGCAGCAACACAGTAGGCCGGCATAGTTCACTTTTTTGTCGACCACACGCATACACAGTTTACTGAAGAATCTAAGATGGCAACCGCACTGACTCCCCAGACTGACGTCACTTCCGGGAAAGTCACGTGACTGATGGAGAACCCGAGACTGTAGTCTCGGCCAGCCTACAGAAAATAAAATTGATTCAAAAACCCAATTAAACATTTTTTCATTTTTTTTTTCCATTAAATCTGAAACTAGTGATTCATTTGTCAATCATTTCGATGGTCATTTTGCACACTTAAAAACCTTGGACTTTTACTTTAACAATATTTAATCAAACCACAATGTCAGTCGTTATAAGTTCCCCCCACCGCCCCAGTCTTATTAAACATGGACTAATGGAGTATAGAATCATATTTATTCATGTAATGATGCATAAAAAAAGCCTTCAAATTTCACATTATTAACAAAATTTAATACACCTGACTGGCTGACATAAATATATAACTGTTCCATCAATTAGTTTGGATTTCGCCAAGGCAGACACAAACAAATTACACAAAGTTCTACTACTAGTGAAATACTCACCTCATAGTTGACCTGTTCTTGGCCAAAGCCAACCTGATTTTCAAGGCGCCGAAGCCTTATGCTCAGTTCCTGGTTTTCCACCATTAAACGCCCATTTTCATTCAGTGCAAAACGAAGCTCCTGCTTTACGCGCTGCAAAGACTGTGCCAGCGCTTTGTTGTTGGCCTTTAGTGTCTGACTAGCCCGTGATGAATTCACTGCACATGAGGATACATTAATATTATAAATATAATTGCTACAGACTACATACAAACTCAAAGGTATACGCATGCACAGTGGCACATGATCATGATTATAATTTGCAAATCAAGAACTCAAAGATGAGTAATAATATCTATGTTAAACCTCCCTACAGTATTTCTTTCAAATTAAAATTCTCTAAAAGTGTCAAACTAAAACTAGTAAAACTAAAAGCAGCAGCAATAATTCATAACCATGAGTCAAAAATCGGTCTTGTGGTCACAACAGCATAGACACAAGAGAGAGAGAGAGACAGATAAGAAAGACAGACTGATATTTGTGTGTGTGTGTGTGTGTATACGCACGCGCCTGCATCTGTGTGAGCATCTGCATGCATACACTACATCAGTATATATACTACATCAGGGCTCTCTATTTCTCACATTCTAGGGGGTGGCCTCACCCCAGTCTTGCAATTTCAAAGGGTATTTTTACCCTCTTCCAAAAATTCTAAAGGGTACCCTTTAAAATTCTAAACGGCTCTCCATTTCTCACATTCTAAGGGGTGGCCTTACCCCAGTCTTGCAATTTCACCCTCTTCCAAAAATTCTAAAGGGTATCCTTTAAAAAATAATAATTTTAAAACATTTATGCACATGGACTGTGGAGGACAAACGACAAGAATAACCACACACACCCACACCCACACGGGTGGGAGAGAAAATCTACAATCAAGACAAGCAGCATTGCAAGTCAACAAAATTTGGAAATCTGTGTGTTACTGTTAGGAATCCCAATTTTTGTGCAAGTACTTGGACACAAATCAGACCACCAGATTTGGATTCCAGGAGACTGCAAAGGTAAACATGAAGGCTGCACCAAGCTCGGAGCAAGATGCAGGAATGTCAACTTTCTCAGCCACATTTTTTTCATCCATATGATTATGAACTCATGCTGCTTTGACAGTGCAGCATCATTCCTAGTGGTCACTTCTTTTTTCACCTCTTGTAAGTGTAAACAGTGTAAGTGCTGAATGCTGAAGTTCACTGAATCCAGTACAATTACAAATGTGTTTTTTGTAAGCTTAACTGTTGAAGCATTACCGCAGATCACTTCTGTGCAAACACAGCACTTCATTGTCTGGCTGTCCTTGTCAATGTCTCAGAATAGCCAACTGCCATGTCAAACTCACTTACACGACTTAGCCATGCACTCTAGTCCTAAGGCACTGTGAATTAGGAGTCTTACTTTTTGCTGTAGGCCTGGCGAATTTGGGTTCACTGGTTGAGTAAATGCAGTGACTGAATCTCCAGCATGCTTTTGCTTTCAGTTTGGCATACCAGTTAGCCATGCCTTCAGCACCATTGCAATAAACGCACATAAAACATTCAAATTCACTTACACTTACAGCACGTGATTGGAAACAATGAAACTGAAACTGAAAGGCAACTGCCAATGGACATCAATAAAACATTTTAGTCACTGATTCATAACACATTTCACACTGTCACTGTGTATGTGCTCACCATTTGTTCCACAGTGCTTTCAAAAATGTGCTACATTGTTTGCGTTTGGTCGCTTGTCTTGGTTAAAAAGTCAGTGGTTGTCATCACCCGTTAGACAGACTTTTAAGGGGTATTTTTAATCCTTACTATGCACTTTAAAGCATAATTTTTACACACAGAGTGAAAGTCTAGAGGGTAAATTTGAGGTCCTACTCCTAGTGCTTGAATATGCACAAATTGTGTTTTTTTCGGGAGCCCTGTACTGTGTAGTCTGTACATCACTACATGTCTAGACTTAGACATCAGTACCCTCATGCATGTGTCTACAGGTGTGTATACATGTGCATGCAGCATGGACTTACAACTGGCATTCAGTGCTGCCTTCACTTTTTTGTAATACACCACACTGGCACTAGCAGAAGAATTCAGGTTCAGTTTGGGCTTTTTGGTCTTCTGCATAACTCTTTTCAACTTCCGTCTCTGACTCTTTGCAGGTGGAGAGGACTCCATAGCTTGCTCTGAAACTTGTAAAAGATATTTTATAATATATGATTATGAATACTTCACATTTTTACTATATTTAGTAGTTTTACAATTATAGATACAGTAGATATAAGCAAATATATACCATAACATATATATTATTATATATTTATGGGACATTCAATGCTGTAACACATTATACACAATGTGAGAATTGTGAATGTGCATTAAGGTGTCACAGCACTGAATGTCTCGTAACATGATTTACCAATACTATAGCTATCTGAGTTTTTAAAAAAAGAAGTAATGAATAACAGTCTGACACAGTGACACTGACAGTGACACCATCACTAGTGTCAGTGTGACAAACAAGACCAAATGTCATATATATTATAATAATAATATACTGTTACTGTATTATAGTAATTATACACAAACTGTACACAATTACACTTACAGAAACAGTCTTTCAGACTCAGAGCCTCCACTAGAATGTTGAGACTATCAATATGTGGTACCAGCAATAACAAAATATTCTGGTGCCAACCCTTGTACTCTGGTACGTCAGCCAGTACATTACCAAGGCCTAATAATGTGCTTATACAACATAAGAATAAATAAGTTGGTGTTTTATGCCCAGTATTTAGGCCAAAACCAACTGTGTTCAAAAAGACATGGTGACATGATAAACGATAAGGGGGGAAATAGTGGTGGTGGTGGGGTAGGTAGGATGAGGCAAGAACTTTTTGTTTTCCATTATGCATCAATTTATAAAATTATATCATTAATAATTATCTCATATAAATTATAATATAAATATATAATATATATTCTGTAAGTGTAACCTTTTTTCACTAGATGATTAGTTTTCTTCTTCAATTAAAAAAAGAAAAGAAAAAAAGTTTGCACCAAAAATAGGGTTATAATTTATTTATGAGGCATTCTAATTTATAAGCACTGATTTTGGATGTGGGGGTGGGGGTTGTTATTGTTTTTTGGTCTAACTCTAGCCTTAGTAAATTTAGGCATATCTCATTGTCTGATCAAGAATCAAGGTAGGCATTTCTTATAATTATTTATTTTAACAGTATATATACTATATAACAATCACATATAAAATAAAATTAATATATATATATAATATCCATAATGTATGATTTATTACATTTAATATATTGATTTGTGTGTGTGTGTGTATGTGTGTGTGTGTGTGTGTGTGTGTATGTGTGTGTGTGTGTGTGTGTGTGTGTGTGTGTGTGTGTGTGTGTGTGTGTGTGTGTGTGTGTGTGTGTGTGTGTGTGTGTGTGAATGTGCTTAATACATAATTATAGGCTAGAACAGTACTTTAGTCTTTTAGTTTTAGTAGTTAAAGCAAAACCAGTACCTGTGTCAATGTGTTGTCACAAACTGCAACAAAAACAACAGAATTCCTGTGTTTAACTTTTAAGACACAAAACTTCACAGTTAATGAGTTACTGAGCTAGGTTTAGTTACCAAATAATGATCATCGCCAATTATGCCTCACAAGGAAACCCAACAACTGTTTGAATAATTTATTTATTAATTTAATCCATCCTTTTCTTAATCTTACTTTCTTAGAGTTAGACTGTTTTGAATCATCAATCAATTCAGCCAAATTTTGGGGCAAAATTACATTTCCAATAAGCACCCATTAGTACACGTTCAGCAACTAACAGTGGTCATTTTTGACATGGGTTTTGATGTCAGAATCTTTCATTGATGTATATATAATATAATTTATAATGAGAAGTTACCGAAAGGCATTCATGAAAGGTGAGCTCCATCAAAATCAAATCTCTAGTCTATTATGTACTGAAGCCTGGAACAAATAATTTAATAAATTTGTGAGTTAAAAGGTTCGCTAACAAAATCAGATGCATCTACTCATGCATACCAAACATACCTGCACGCTTTAACAGGCACAAACTGTAATTTTGGAACAGACGTTCGGTTTCTTTCAACACAGTACTTATTTTTCTTCTTTCGTACTTTTTCAAGATTTCAACGCCATATTGAAATAACCGCTACGCAGTGCACGACGGGAGTTGTTGGGGGCTTTCAACCAAGATACAATATCATTCGTCAATAAACACGCAGAAACTTGAGATCTCTAGAAATAAATATGCAATGTAAATTTTTCAACTTGTTATTGTATTGCATAAGTTTAGAATAAGTATCGTTAACTTCTAGCGAAAAATAAATTATACCACTTCGTTGGTAACAGACAGGGCCGCAGCCTGTGACGTTTTGCGTCAAAATGGCTGCCGTGGTTTCGTTCTGACCCAATTTTTTTTATGAGATGGGAACTGTCAAACTATTTGTGTGATGTTGCTGGTGTATGGTTTGTCAGCCAAGGATCTTGAACGATGACGTTTTCACCAAGAGATACAAAGGATGTCTCCAAGCTGGTTGCTAAGAAGTTGTAAGTGACTTGTCATCTTGGGTGCACCTTGGGCACTGTGCTGCCTCTCAGAGCAAATTAGGTCAAGTTGTCACGCTCGCGCAAACATTTTTCCTTACGTTTTGAGCATAAATCTTTGTAACCTGTAGTATTATATATTTTTAGTTTGATATTTGGTGTACAGTTTGATGTTTTTGTCATATTAGTGGACATTGGCTTTCTTTTTGGGGAGTGCAAAATTTCTACAAATTGCTAGGCTAACCCATGGAGCACCTCACAAGGATTATTAAAATCCCTAATCCAATAATCCATGCAGACGGGATCAATCACCTGGAGATGAAGTATTGCTAACCAGTGCCTTTAGCATGGTAGGTAGATCAATTTCAAATGTAAGGCTTGCCAGTT
>JABMCL010002582.1:482500-505000 GCA_018857735.1 Alviniconcha marisindica | reverse complement strand
ATTTTTCTCTCCTTACTTATTGTTTCCGTTTTCAGTCATTTGCCATTGTGGCAAATTTCCTACCAAATGTTTGCTCCAGCCAAGTCCTCATCTCAAGCCTGTCAAACTGAGGGTGAGGCCCCATGAGTCAGGAAACTGAGGTCTCCTGCCAACAGGCACTACTTAATGTGCAGATTACTACCATACTGTTTACATTGTACAGAAGTATACTTGTGCCTCTGTAGTAATTAGTACATTAATGAGGATTTTGATTAAGTAAAAAATAATCCTGATGACACTGACAGGACTTGAACTGAAACGGGGAGCAAACCAGAAATCTTTCAGAAACCCCCAGAAAACAAGTTACAAATCAGAATTATATAAAGCTGCCATGTTTTCCTCTCTCTTCCTGCTGTTTGCCTCTGCTGTAAACCCCAGTTTGTTACCTGTTTGTGTTGATCAACTCTGCAGGAAAGAGAAGAAAAAGAAGATCCAGCCAACTATTGTGCAAAACTCTCGCCAAGTGGTCACCAGAAGAGAAGCAGATAGGCTTGCTGACCATGCCAACAAAATATTTGTGAGTCTTTTGCTCAGAGCTTGCTTTTCTGTTGCTTTTTTTAGAAGTTGGGAATGTGTGTTGCCCTCATATTTATAACCATCATGGTTGACTGGGCATTGTTAAAATAATTATCCATCTATCTGGGAAAAGTGAAAGGTCAGATAACTTTTTTCTCCTCCAAAACTTAACACAATGACCAGGAGCAAGTCTTCTCTTGAGACTGATATCTACCCTCTCACCTTTGTGAACTGTAATGTATATCTGGAGTGATCACACTGTTTCTACACTATGCTGGCAAGCATCTAGTAGCACACAAGTTGAATGACAATGGTGTTGCAAATACAAACTTGTAGATTGTGCATATTTGTGCCCACTGCAACACCCTGCTCACTGTGTTTGCAGGGCTAGAGCAAAAACATATATCAATAGATGTATCAGGTTTTAGAATGATGGGTTTTGATGGGAGCATGTCTGTGGTCCCTCAGTTTATTCTCAGCAGCCACAATGTTCCCTCAGCCCCCCCTCAACTCAGTATTTCCGCATCCCAATCCCTCAGTCTGATGTTTCTTCAGCTCAGTGTGCGTGTGTGTGTTTGTGTGTGTGTCTGTCTGTGCATGTGTGTCTGTGTGTGCACACATGTGTGTGTGTGTTTGCATATAGTTTGTGTGTATGTTTGTTTGTGTGCATGTATGTGGTGACGGTCAAATCCCTTTGCACATGCTGAAAGAAAATTGGTGAGGGAACATAGGTCTGACCCCATTGTGACTGTGAAATCACATTGTGAATGTGTTTGTTCAGAGTGACCAGCCCCTGGACAAGCTGCAGGTGATCCACAGGTACCGTCCCCACAGCAGCGACATTCCACCCATCGTGGAGAACGGACGTGTACAGAACTACACGCATCATGTTGGCTCTGCCCTGCATGCCAAGAAATATGTTGACTACTACATGAAAGAAGGTATTATGCTGTTTAGTTGTTGTTGGGTTGGGCTTTCCTTTGGGGTGCGCATGTGGTTGTTGGGTGTGTAAATGACTGTATTTCTTTCCTTTCCATTCAAGCTCATAGGTCATATCACTCTCAGGGTTACCTTAGATGTGGAAACTAAGGTCCCTCTGTTTGGAATCTGAACCTGTCAGAGGGTGAGGAGACAACGTTGCAGAAATGAAAGTGTTTTTGTGTAGAATCAGACCTGTCAAAGGGTCTGTCTTTTCATTCTGGAGTAGGTCAGGAGACAGCATTGCAGAATTTGAGATTTTTTTGCTTGGAATCTAGACCTGTCATGGGATAAGGAGACAGCTCTGTGAAAATTAAGGTGTCTTTGCTTAGATTCAGACCTGTCAACGGGTCTCTCTTTTTAGTCCGGAGTAGGCCAGAGACAGCTATGCTGAGGTTAAGGTCCTATTGCTTGGAATTTAGCCCTTGTCAAAGGATAAGGAGACAGCTATGCAGAAGTTAAGATCCCTTTGCTTGGAATCTGGACCTGTCAAAAGAGACAGCTTTGAGGAAGTTAATGTTCCTTTGCTTGCAGTTTATAAACTTGCAAGCTATACCTGTCCAAGAATAAGGAGACAGCTATGCAGAAGTTAAGGTCCCTTTGCTTGGAATCTAGACCTGTCAAAGGATAAAGAGGTAGCTTTGCAGAAGTTAATGTTCCTTTGCTTGCAGTCTATACCTGTCAAAGGATAAGGAGGCAGCTTTGCAGAAGTTAGTGTTCCTTTGCTTGGAATCTAGACCTGTCAAAGGATAAGGAGGCAGCTTTGCAGAAGTTAGTGTTCCTTTGCTTGGAATCTAGACCTGTCATGGGATAAGGAGACAGCTCTGTGAAAATTAAGGTGTCTTTGCTTAGATTCAGACCTGTCAAAGGGTCTCTCTTTTTAGTCCGGAGTAGGCCAGAGACAGCTATGCTGAGGTTAAGGTCCTATTGCTTGGAATTTAGACCTGTCAAAGGATAAGGAGACAGCTATGCAGAAGTTAAGATCCCTTTGCTTGGAATCTGGACCTGTCAAAAGAGACAGCTTTGAGGAAGTTAATGTTCCTTTGCTTGCAGTTTATAAACTTGCAATCTATACCTGTCCAAGAATAAGGAGACAGTTATGCAGAAGTTAAGGTCCCTTTGCTTGGAATCTAGACCTGTCAAAGGATAAAGAGGTAGCTTTGCAGAAGTTAATGTTCCTTTGCTTGCAATCTATACCTGTCAAAGGATAAGGAGGCAGCTTTGCAGAAGTTAGTGTTCCTTTGCTTGGAATCTAGACCTGTCAAAGGATAAGGAGGCAGCTTTGCAGAAGTTAGTGTTCCTTTGCTTGGAATCTAGACCTGTCAAAGGATAAGGAGACAGCTTTGAATCTAGACCTGTCAAAGGATAAGGAGACAGCTTTGAACCTAGACCTGTTAAAGGATAAGGAGGCAGTTTTGCAGAAGTTAAGATTCCTTTGCTTGGAATCCAGACCTTGTAAAATGTCTCTCTTTTCAGTCTGAAGTAGGTCAGAAGAGAGCTATGCATGCTTCATCCACTGACAGGAATTCTGCCTTTCTGCCTAGTTTAAACAGCTTCATTCTCCCTGCAATCCTTGTTGTTGTTGTTGTGATCCCCAGCTGAACACTCTGGGTATATATACAATTTTACGTTGACAAATGCAGTCCATACGGTGAGAGCTTGTTTGTCTGGCAGCCTGTTCCACAGGGTGGGTGCAGCATTTCAGTGTGACCTTGTGCCCTTGTGCGTTTTGTTTGTGTTCACTTTACAGTCATCACAAACACAATTTCTTTTCTCCAGGTCTTCAAACAGGCAAAAAGGAATACTCAAAGCGACTACAGAGACTCAGCTCTTCCAGAAAGGTATAAGCTTGTTGACACTTTTCTAATCCTGATCATTATGGATCAGCCAGTGTACATTCACTGATGTGGTGAAAGTTTATTTGTGTGTGAGTTTTCATGTTCTTTAAATCAAAATTTAAAGCAGTCATTGTGATGAAGGGTGATAATGATCATCAGTATTTTAACTGGGTTATCTCCAAAAGCTAGAGTCCTGGCACCAAACAGGCGGATGCTTGTAGCAATGAAGATGATGTTATTATTATTTTGTTTATAAAAATTAAATTCTGAATGATAATAATATCAATGATAATTAATATGTTAATTGTTCTATGCCTCATCTCCAAAAGATCAGTTGACTTCAAATAGCAGAAAGTTTATAAGCATAATGATGATGAAGATGATGATGGTAATTCATATTCAAGCTGATTGTTTACTTGGTGCAGTTTCAGAGTTCTGTATAAAAATATAAAAATAAAAAAAGATTTCATGACCTCTTTAAATTATTTATAATTATATATGATGGAGAAAATGTTTGTTGTTTGTCTGACTTGTTTAATGCCAAGTTGTCTCTGGAGAGTTACTGACAGTGTGTTCAAGATCCCTGGGGGTGGAGGAGGGAAGGGGGGGTGGGGTGAATTATACCTTCTACTACACTGTCATCACCAGAACAATTCTGCATTAAGATGGGCAGTGATGACAGCCATTTCTTCATGGGACTGTGGTGTGCAAAATCACAAGGCATTGTCTACAAGTTAAAATTTTTGAAGAGAAAGGGAAGCCGAAGTGGGAAACTGAACCATCATCATCTGCTTACCAAAATTAAACCAACATCATCTGCTTACCAACCTAATGCCTTACCACTAGGCCAGACTGGTTCAAGGTGTAGCAAGTTAATTCACTACAGTGTTTGTATTAGGTGTTGCATGTGGCCTGATCACTGTGTTTATATTTCATGTGGGAAGTGACCCAATTACTGTTTTATATTTCATGTGGCAAGTGACCCAATTACTGTGTTTTATATTTCATGTGGCAAGTGACCCAATTACTGTGTTTTATATTTCATGTGGGAAGCAACCCAATTATTGTGTTTATATTCCATGTGGCAAGTGACCCAATTACTGTGTTTATATTTCATGTGGCAAGTGACCCAATTACTGTCTTTATATTTCATGTGGCAAGTGACCCAGTCTGTGTGTTTGTATAAGTATCTGATGTGGCAGATGACCTTATTACTGTACCAGGGTGCTGAAAGTGAAGGGTCAGAGAAGGACAGCACAGAACGAGGGCCTCGATGCCGATCACCTTCACACAAGTGAGTAGGTTTGTTCACCCCTCCTTGCCCTGTCATCAGTCAGTGTGTGCCTTTGTTGAACTAAAACTGAGCAACAGAGTGATTTTTTGTTCTATGTTGTCATGTGTTTGAAATACTTATGTATGATTAAAATGCGTGTGTGTGTGTGTGTGTGTGTGTGTGCATGTGTGTGTGTGTGTGTGTGTGTGTGTGTGTGTGTGCAGTTTATACAGTGTGCAAGTGTGTACATACATGTTTTTTTGTTGTTGTTGTTGTTTTGTTGTGTGTGTGTGTGTTGTGTGTGTGTGTGTGTGTGTATGTGTGTGTGTGTGTGTGTGTGTGTGTATGTGCAGTTTATACAGTGTGCAAATGTGTACATACATGTATGGTGTGTGTGTGTGTGTGTGTGTGTGTGTGTGTGTGTGTGTGTGTGTGTGTGTGTGTGTTCTATGTAAGTATTTTCATGTGCAAAAAGGATAAAAAATCTTTGTTCCTTGACTGAATGGTAACTGCCATGTTAGCTTGACCAGAAAGACAAGCATGCAGTAGTATGTCTGTTTATGTGTATTTGTCACAGCATTAGTCCCCACATCTTATTTAGCTACCAACTGTTGCCTTGTTTCCTTAGTGAAAAAAATAAATGCATACATGAACTTACAGCACCTATCTGAGTGTTTTGCACTGAAATTTACAATTGATTTTGAATTTGGTAAATGCTTAGTTTTAAAACACCACACTCATACCCCAAAAGTGGGACGCTGGTATGTATTTAGATAAATTTATTATTTCTCTGTTGTTATTCAATCATTTTCAGGCAGAACAAGAACAAGATGGTAAGACAGACAAATGAACAGAGTCTGCAGGAATTTGCTTCATTTGTTTTCCTCTCTGTGTTTATTCACCTTTGCAACAACAACAAAAATTTTATTTGATTTTGTTCTCTGTCTTTACTTTCAAGTGCCTTTGCTTGCCTGTGAGCTCCCATGTACTGGACACATAGCTATTTGATTTTGTTCAAATCTGTTCTTCATTCTACACTAACATTTCTGTAGTTTCTCATATGTATGTTCTGTACATATTGTGAAAAAAAGTCTTCCTGATCATCAAAGATTTGATTATGTGTGCATACCTCCTTTGTTATTATATTCTTTTTTCTTTTTTCTTTTCTTTCTTTTTTATAGTTTGTCTTTATATTTCCATTTCAAGCAGTTTTGCATGTGCTTTTTCTTCTTCACCTCTCCTTATTTTCAGTGTAAGCAGTTTGACTCATAATTTCCCTCTTTAAAAGATTAATCTTGGCCCTTTAGTTTCACAGTTAGTACCTCAATTTCTCATTGGCCGTATTTGTTGCACTGATATTCCTTATATCCAATTCTCTTTTCCACATATCTAGCTTGCTTTTTCCCAAAACCCAGTAATGACTTTCCATTCTTTGCATCTGTGCTGTTTCTGCTTCCTTGTCAAGTTTTGCCTTTAACGTTATGCTGATTGAGCCTTGAACCTTATATTCAGTTAGTAATCAGCATTATTACCTGTTTTGATTTTCCCCTCAGCGCATGTGTGCTTACGTTTTCTCTATCTGTTTTAGCTTGTCATAAAATCACCACAGTATTTATTTCTCTCTTCTTTTCATGTATTGGAATCCGCCTTCCTTTGAAAACATTTTGTTGCATTTCAAAATTTAACAGCATTTAAACACTCTTTAAAAATCTTTTGTGTCATTTTGGTATGAGTTACAAATCGCCCTGATATAACCATAATGGTTGACTGGGCGTAAAACACAGTTACTTACAGTAAAGCATTAATTAATGTTTTGTCCTTGTGTTGTTTTGTATTTACATTTAATGATCTGTGTTCAAGTTCGTGTGCAATATTTTACTGTTGTTAGAATTACACTCATTCAACAAAGTCAGCAGTGGTGATGCTGGTAGCTTGTTCAAAAAGGTTTTCTTTTTCTTTCTTTACATTTATCATGTCTTCTTCTTGTATGCATGCACGCACACACTCACTTGCATGCCACACACACGCACGCATGCACGCACGCACGCACACGCACACACACACACACACACACACACACGCACATACATGATACACACACATAGTCACACACACACACACACACACACACACACACACACACACACACACACACACACACACACACACACACTGCAACGAAATGTTTATCTGAAGAAGAAGAGCTCTCATTTTTGCCTTGTTGACTGTCCTTCCAGAATATCACATAAGCATGACGCGAAGAGTACATTTCTCATTTCTTTTTTCTCCGAATCGATGCACCTTCGTGTAAAGGCTTTTCAGTTCTTCTTCCATAAATCAAATCATGTCTCCACACGAGGATACTATTGCGACTACAATCACCATAAGATGGGAAAAACGGAAATGTTACGTTTTGGCCCTGTAGCGTGCGTTTGCCGCATATCAACACGTTCTGTTTGCTGCATTCCACTTTTCAGTGACAGGAAAGACAAGGCGAGGTGCAGCAACTGTAGGCAGCGATACCCGAGCTCCCACTCCTGGACACCCCAAACCGGCCTGGCCCACCCTTCACAGTCCTTCGACTCCATCCACTCAGACGCCTCGAGCAGCGGGTGCTCGTCCACGCCCAGGTCCCAGACTGCCACGCACCACTACATCAGAATACCCGTCGCCGTGCCGCCCCACTCCGCCAGGGGGACCAGGTCAAGGCCGCCGGCCCAGCCGCCCACTTCCGCCGGCGCCAGGGGCAACCGGAAGAAGCCGGAAGTTTACATGGTGATCGGCCCTGGACCGTCTCGCTCCTCCAGCACGGAGAACCGGGCCGAGGTGGGCGTGTGCGAGGACTACTCCCCGTTCCAAGGTTCAGAGAAATGGGCGGCGGAGTGCGAGAGGGACGGCGGGAGTTTTGAACTGAACGTGGACGAGGAGAGTCAGAACGGACACCCCCACAGCTACGTGCCCTGTAGGCCTCGCATGGAGTTCGAGGAAGACAGCGTAGATCTGCGGGCGAAGAGAAGCGCAGGCACTCCATTATCTGAGGAGGAGGAGGCGGAGGAGGAGGAAACCGAAGAGGATGAGGAGGATGAGGAAGACGAGGAGGGTGAGGAGGAGCAGACGTACACTGAGACTGAGTACACGGCAGCCACGTCCCTGATGACCAACGGGACGGTGACGCAGAGAACAGCCATGACAGCCCAGCTCTCCTTCGACCCGCACCTCTTGCACACGCCCCGCTCCCAGCACGCGTCCTTCGGCCAGCAAACCCCCAGGACCCCCCGGAGTCAGCGCACGCCGCGAACCCCCGTCATGTCCCAGGCGGCGCTGGCCCAGGTGCAGGTGGTCATCCACAACAGGGAAGGCAGCGAGAGCGCGCGCCAGGTTCAGATCGTGCGCAGCCAACGGTCGGGCAGCGAGGCCCCTTCCAGCAGCGCCCGCAACAAGGCCCCGCCCAACACGTCCGACACGTCCAGCGAGATGGTGACCTACAGCACGGAGCGGGAGAAGGCCGAGCTCCACGCCAGGGCGCCGGCGGGCAAGCCGAGCGCGGAGGACGAGCGAGCGGAGGACGAGCGAGCGGAGGACGAGGCGGAGGACGAAGGCGAGGACCGGGCGGAGGGGAACGTCAGGGGCTACACGGGCGACGAGGACTACGTCAACAGGAACCAGAGCCTAGAGCCCGTGGAGGCCTCCGCCTTCGCGCCAGCTCTGCACGAGGACGCCGCCACCAGCACTCCCAGGGAGTGGTGGGCCACCGGAGGAGAGGCCACTCCGCCGCCAGCGGACGGGGACCAGACCCCAGCCGGGGAGGCGGGAAGGGGGTGCAGCGGCGGGGGGGAGCAAGGGGGTGGGGGGGAGGAGGAGGGTGCTGAGCGGGAAGAAGGCGAGCCGGACCAGACGGGAGGCGGGGGAGCGTCAGACAACGACGACAACGCGGACAGCAATAACAGCAACAACAGTAGCAACAACAACAACAACAACAACAACAACAACAGCAACAGCAACGCCGGGGACCAGACGAACAGGGGAACCCAGACCGAGAGTCCGTTAGCGTCACCGTCGCGCCAACCACCACCAGCGCAAGCCCCATGCTCGGACGCCGACGCCGGGGAAGAGGACAAAGCGCGAGCGGCGTCCGCTACCCTAAACAGAGCCAACGAGCTGGAAGGGCTGGACATCGAGAGAGGAGAGGACGAGGTGCCGGATCTGGAAATAGCCCGAGGCAAGCTGCCGGAAGAGTTCCGAGTGGTGCCCAAACCCGAGAGGGGGGACGAGGGGATCCTCAACCGGCCCGCGCCGCCGTCCAGGGAGCCGTCGGGAAGAAGCAGGACGGGCGGAAACTACCGCGTCTACGGCGACGACGACAGGGGGCTGGAGAAGGAGTACTTTCTCTCCGACCCGGCCGTGAAGGAGGTGTACATGACGTCGTCCGACGCCCATGCCGACGACACGGTCAGCGACGTGGAGTCCAAGCCCGGCACCCGCCCGTCTTCAGCCTGCAGCCAGTCCTCTCAGGCCACTGAGGTCTCTGCGCAGACGGCCACCACCGAGAAGTCTGGCGCTACTGGGAAAACCGTCACCTCGGAGAAGACCAAGGCTTCCGAAAAGGAGGAGGGGGAGGTGAAGGAGAAGAAGAAGAAAAAGAAGAAGAGGTCTCCCTCTAAGAGCAGCAGAAGCTCGAGGAAAAGCGAGAAAGAGCCTGGGCCTGACAGGGTTCCCACACCTACGAAGTCTTCTCTAGATGGCAGAGGCGAGATGAGCTTGGAAGACCCAGGAGAGTCGAGCTCGCTCTTGGGCAGCCAGGGTACGGAAAAAACCACCGAGCCGGTAGCAGCAGAGGCAGTCGTGGAGGCAGCACCCCGACGTCAAGAAAGAGCACGATCGCAAGAACGCTCGGCCGTCACCCTTAGCGCTCGTCTTGATCGCTCATCGCAACTCTCATCCGCAAACCAGGAGCCTTTGCTGTACAAACCGCCGCGCCCTAGCTCCGCAGGGAGCTCCAGAGGAAGCCTTTCCGTCCAACAGTCCAGCGCCCCAGGCACCGGCTATTGCGTATCTAGCGACAACGCCCGGGGTGAGGATGACGGTGTCAGCAGAGGCTTTCCTCAGCCTATGATGGTGCGGCCCACAGCAGCAGCCAAGGACCAGAACGTCCACTTCCCCAAGCTGAGCATGCGGTCCAGTTCACTCGTCAGTCAGGCTAACTCGGAGTTTGGGAACCTCATCTATTCCACCAGAAGCTACGAAACCAACTACTCTTCCACGAAGCGCTACTCTGCGGATGTTTCCGAGTCAATGGTGGGCTCCGATATCTACCAGGCTGAGACGCAGGTCGAGGTAGGGAATGAATCTGTGCCGCGCAGCAGAACCTCTTCTGTCTCCAGTCGGTCCTCCGGCCATCAGCCCATCATCAAGCATCCGCCTTCTGTTGCTTCAAAACTCTCCTTCAGAGCGGACTCTCCCAAAGTGTCCGCCAGAAGTCGACCTTCCTCGAGAGAGAGCCAGGCCTCAGTAGCCGGGAAAGAAGGAATGCTGGATAGCCAGAAGGATGAAGCAACCGCGGAAAAGTTTGTATCTCCTCGTGATGTTCAGGGCATAGCGCCGGCACCATCAGACGAAGAACGACCACGACCCTCTCCAGCCCAGAGTAGAACGTCTGTACATGACATTGGCTCTCCAGGAAGACCCTCTCCAGCCCAGAGCAGAACATATGTACATGACGCTACCACTCCAAGACTAACCTCTCCAACCCAGAGCAGAACGTCTGTACATGACGCTGCCACTCCAAGACTAACCTCTCCAGCCCAGAGCAGAACGTCTGTACATGACGCTGCCACTCCAAGACTAACCTCTCCAGCCCAAAGCAGAACGTCTGTACATGACGCTGCCACTCCAAGACTAACCTCTCCAACCCAGAGCGGAACATCTGTACACGATGTTGGCACTCAAAGGACCCCTTCAGCCCAGAGTAGAAGGTCTCTACATGATCCTGGCTCTCCAAAACCCTCTCCAGCCCAGAGCAAAACTTCTCTACATGATACTGGCTCTCCAAGAAGACCACTTTCAGTCCAGAGCAGAACGTCTCTGCACGATGCTGGCTCTCCCAGACCCTCTTCAGTCCAAAGCAGGACGTCTCAGCACGATGCTGGCTCTCCAAGAAGACCACTTTCAGCCCAGAGTAGAACGTCGGTTTACGGCGCTGGTTCCACACAACGACCCTCTTCCCCGTCAGCGCAAAGCAGAACGTCTGTCTATGGCGCCGGCTCCACGCACAGACCCCCGTCAGCGCAAAGTGGGACGTCTGTCTATGGCGCTGGATCTCCGCAAAGGCCAACGTCGTCTTCCAGTCAGCGCAAAGAGAGGCCTGCTGGGTCCCCCGCCGATCGCTCACCAAAGCCCGGGCCCCATCAAGACGAGCGCAAAGCACGCAGGCGGAGGTCGTCCTCGTCAAGCGGCAGGTCGGTGTTCAGCTCTGCCTCCGTGGACTCCCAGGTGCCTCACCCGGGCACGCTCCCGCGGAAACGACCAGAGAGCTCCGACGTCGTCATCGACGTGGAGCGGATGAGCAGCTACTCGCCCGCTGCGAGTGGACACCCGTCAGCCGCGAGCAGCGTGGCTGGGTCGGCCAGGAAAGCGGAGCAGGCCCGGCCGGTACCCCCGCTGGACCTCAACGTCTCGGCAGCTGGAGGAGAGGTCTACCAAACGTTGGAAGCCACCAGCTATCCACCGTCACCCGGCTCCAGTCTCAAGTCGGTGGAGGCGGCGCAGTGGGGAACGTACACCATCAACAGCCCCGACTTCGGCCGCCCGGCAACGTCCACTCCCTTGACGTCCGGCAGGAAGGAACGGTCGCGCGCGAGCTCAGTGGCCAGCCAGGCGTCTTTGAAGAACCAGCGGGAGATTGACACGGCTGCTCCAGCTTCGCACACAGAGGGTAGGACGGCGTTTGTATCGAGTCCAAAGCCACTTAGCCACCACAGGGATGATGGAGCTGGCGATGTACAGCCAGAGAATTTTGCCGACAGCTCGCTGAACGTTTATGATGATGAACCTGACGCGGGGCAGGTCGCCAGCATAAGCCAAGTGACAGCCACTGACCAGATGCAAAGGGAGCGACCACCCTCTGTTAGCAGTCAGAGGTCAGAAAAGGAGCGACCACCTTCTGTTAGCAATCAGAGGTCAGAAAAGGAGCAACCACCGTCAATTAGCAGCCAAAGGTCAGAAAAGGAGCGACCACCCTCTGTAATCAGCCAGAGGTCTGAAAAAGAGCGACCACCCTCTGTCAGCAGTCAGAGGTCTGAAAAGGAGCGACCACCCTCTGTAATCAGCCAGAGGTCTGAAAAGGAGCGACCACCCTCGGTTAGCAGCCAGAGGTCTGAAAAGCAGCGACCACCCTCGGTTAGCAGCCAGAGGTCTGAAACGGAGCGACCACCCTCAGTTAGTAGCCAGAGGTCTGAAACGGAGCGACCACCCTCGGTTAGCAGCCAGAGGTCTGAAAAGCAGCGACCACCCTCGGTTAGCAGCCAGAGGTCTGAAAAGGAGCGACCACCCTCTGTTAGCAGTCAGAGGTCTGAAACGGAGCGACCACCCTCAGTTAGCAGCCAGAGGTCTGAAAAGGAGCGACCACCTTCTGTCATCAGTCTGAGGTCTGAAAAGGAGCGACCACCATCTGTAAGCAATCAGAGGTCAGACAAGGAGCGACCACCCTCTGTTAGCAGTCAGAGGTCTGAAAAGGAACGACCACCTTCTGTTAGCAGTCTGAGGTCTGAAAAGGAACGACCACCTTCTGTCAGCAGTCAGAGATCTGAAAAGGAGCGACCATCCTCTGTTAGCAGCCAAAAGTCTGAAAAGGAGCGACCACCTTCTGTCAGCAGTCAGAGGTCTGAAAAGGAGCGACCACCATCTGTCAGCAGTCAGAGGTCTGAAAAGGAGCGACCACCTTCTGTAAGTAGTCAGAGGTCTGAAAAGGAGCGACCACCTTCTGTTAGCAGCCAGAGGAACACTAACATACCTCCGCATGAAACTATTGAACCGGAGATAGAAAGATCTCCATCTGTAAGCATTGAAAGGGACACAGAAAGACCTCCATCTGTAAGCAGTCAACAGGAGACAGAAAGACCTCCATCTGTAAGCAGTCAACAGGAGACAGAAAGACCTCCATCTGTAAGTAGTCAGAAAGAAACAGAAAGACCTCCATCTGTAAGTCAGTCATCTGAAAGAGAAAGAAAGAAAGACCTCCGTCTGTAAGCAGTCAGAAAGAGGAAGAAAGACCTCCATCTGTAAGCAGTCAGAAAGAGGAAGAAAGACCTCCGTCTGTAAGCAGTCAGAAAGAAACAGAAAGACCTCCGTCTGTAAGCAGTCAAAAGGAGACAGAGAGACATCCATCTGCAAACAGTCAGAAAGAAACAGAAAGACCTCCATCTGTAAGCAGTCAGAAAGAGGAAGAAAGACCTCCGTCTGTAAGCAGTCAGAAAGAAACAGAAAGACCTCCGTCTGTAAGCAGTCAAAAGGAGACAGAGAGACATCCATCTGCAAACAGTCAGAAAGAAACAGAAAGACCTCCATCTGTAAGCAGTCAGAAAGAGGAAGAAAGACCTCCGTCTGTAAGCAGTCAGAAAGAAACAGAAAGACCTCCGTCTGTAAGCAGTCAGAAAGAAACAGAAAGACCTCCGTCTGTAAGCAGTCAAAAGGAGACAGAAAGACCTCCATCTGTAAGTAGTCAGAAAGAAACAGAAAGACCTCCATCTGTAAGTAGTCAGAAAGAAACAGAAAGACCTCCATCTGTAAGCAGTCAGAAAGATACAGAAAGACCTCCATCTGCAAGCAGTCAGAAAGAAACAGAAAGACCTCCGTCTGTAAGCAGTCAGAAAGAGGTAGAAAGACCTCCGTCTGTAAGCAGTCAACAGGAGACAGAAAGACCTCCATCTGTAAGCAGTCAACAGGAGACAGAAAGACCTCCATCTGTAAGTAGTCAGAAAGAAACAGAAAGACCTCCATCTGTAAGCAGTCAGAAAGAAACAGAAAGACCTCCATCTGCAAGCAGTCAGAAAGAAACAAAAAGACCCCCATCTTTAAGCAATGAGAAGGAAACCGCAAGACCTGAAAGCATTCAAAAGAAGGCAGTTAATGGAAGACCTTCTTCTGCTGCCAGCCTGAAAGAAGATAGACAGGAAGAGGCTTGCCTGAAGCTAGACCAAGAAGAGACGTCACCGCCAACCAACACTGAAAAAGTGTCGAGCGATCAGAATTCAGCGGCAGGTTCGCCCCAGGTTCACGGGGCAGTCGATGCCCAGAGACCGTCGTCAGCTAGATCCGAACCCGCAGGCAGTCCGAAACAAAGCAAAAAACCCAGGCGAGCCTCAGAACCTGATGAGAAAGCAGCGGAAGCAGTGGGCAGTTCCGTGTCCGCTGATACTGTCAAGGGACACGAACCTGCTGTTGATTCCACTGAGTCTCAACCCACCCAGCAGGTAGCAGCCGACGTGAAGCTGAAGGAAGAAACCGGACCGCCAGCTGCACAAAGCCAGGATCCAGCGGAAAGGACGTCGTCGCCTACCTGTGGCCAGACACAGGCTCGCCCTGAAGGGCCGACCTCAGGAAGCGTGGCCGAGATGGAAACTGCAGAGAGAACTTCGTTGCTGGTTTCCCGGGAGCAGCCTAAAGCAGAAAGTCCTGCATCAACCCGGAAGTTGGAACGACGGATGGAAAGCTCGGCCTTAGAGGTGCAGCATGTCTCCACGGAAGAAACGACGTCATTTGTTCCAGAAGTCCAGACGTTGGAAGAGGTGGAAAGTGTTGTCACGGAAGAAACGACGACACTTGTTCCAGAAGTTCAGACGTTGGAAGGACATGTGGAAAGTGTCGTCACGGAAGAAACAACGACACTTGTCCCGGAAGCCCAGACTTTGGAAAGACAGGTGGAAAGTGTCGTCACGGAAGAAACGACGACACTGGTCCCGGAAGCCCAGACTTTGGAAGGACAGGTGGAAAGCTCGGCCGTACAGGTGCAACATGCCGTCATAGAAGAAACGACGACACATGTTCCAGACGTGCAGACGTCAGAAGGACAGGTAGAAAGTTCGGCTTCACAAGAGCAGCATGCCGTCACAGAGGAAACTAGTTCCCCGATGACTTCCACTGACGCCGCAGACAAGCCAGCCAAGGCGGGCGACGCTAGCCACGCAAAACGAGATGGCGCTGAAGAGACGGACGACAAAGCAGAAGACATCTGGACCGTGTTCTTGGAGGAGGTGAAGTTCTCCACGACAGACGACGGCAAGCCTGTGGCCCCCGAGCCATCAGCCGAAAGCACGACTCGAGACGAAACGCTGACCGGCCACAATGCACAAGCTGAATCCTCCCAACGCAGTCCTGACCCTCACCCGCGCACGCCGGACACGTCAGTAACTGCAGCGGAGGCAGACCAGCAGCCCGCTTCGCGGACGGACCTTGTCCGTGACAACCAGAAGGACACACCAGCAGCTCAGACTGTCACGGCCTAGCAGACCTTGTCAACGAGCGGGTCTGGCCTAGCGGCGAGCGACCAGTGGACAGAGGACGTCCAGGCTGATGTTCCGGCAGGTCCTCTTCTGGCTACTGAAGGTTCTGGTGAACCGGCAGGTTTCATCTTAACAGCGATAGGTGGGGGAAAACCCGCTGAAAAGGCAGTAGGTAGGGTTGAATTATTCAGTAGTTGAGGTCTTAGGAGATTGGCCTTCCAATATGCTTTGAATTCGATTACCCTTACGACACAGAAGTCTTACCAAGTCAGAATCTCTGAAGCTGCATCCATTGTACGCGATATAACGCTAGATCTGGTTCTACTACGTTTCGTACCTGGATTGTTTCAATTGTTTTCTGATATTAGGAGTTCCGTCACGAGACTGTATCCAAATTCTGGCCAGATTTGTGTACAGAGGTTTAACATGTATGAGGTATCAGACGGCAATCGTTTTATGCAAGACTCCGGCAGGCTAAATGGTGGAGGCTCAGTCTGAATGATATTTAACATGCAATATTGTCTAGAGTTGTGGGGGCTGTTTACATGATATTGCAAATACAAGAACATTATCTTTAGCTTGGGGGGGGGGGGGGGGGGGGGATTGTCATGTACAGGATATTGAACATATAATAACATTGTTTGTAGTTTCGGGGCTGGTTTTACAGGATGTCGAACATACATTTACATATCTACAGCTGTGGGGCTTGTTTACATGATATTGAACATGCAATACATTCCCGTTGTGTCTAGCTGTGGGGGCTCGGTTTGCATGGTATCGCACATGTATACAGTGATGTTTTGTATAGTTGTGAGGGTGCTGTATGATAGTCACATCCATAGTGCATATTAACTTTGTTCACGGAGATTGTATCGGCGTACTGTTTTTCAAATATTTATTTATTTATTTAATTAGACCAATTGTACGACAAGAATCTGGTAAACACATTTCTTCCTTTGATATTTTATCCAGTAACAATAGGAAGGAAACTGTTGATGTTGTTACATTCAGCGCCAGCAAAATATTGTCTTTGCAACGATTATCTACCACATAACCACGGTGATAATGTCTGTTTATTCTAAGGTTCTGTAGCCTGTGATTTTTTTACATGTGATATTCTTCTAACTCTGTATGCTGTCTTTCAGATACAGAATTCCACTGTTTATTGGCAACAGACACTAAGGGTTGTTTTTACTTTCATTGCTCCGCTAGAACTCAAAAGTTGACCCACAACCGGGTGAGATTGTGTGTGTGCAGCTCTACATGTAAATGCACGGTCTCCCACCGACTTTGGGGCAAACACAAAGGATCAGCATGGAACGATTTTTTTTTTTTTTTTTTTTTTTTACTTGACTTTCAAGGGACACATTTTCAGCATATATGACAGACGAACACACAATCGGTTGTTTTACGTTAAATAAATGTATAAATATGGTTCGTTTCGTATTGATACGTATGTAATAAATGATTGTTACTATGTAAAATATCTGTCTCCTAGCACGTGTCTCATTTCCAGTGTAAAACACAGATTTGCCGAAAAAATTAGTTGTAGATTCGCCAGAAATGTACACGCTTTGCTGCTTAATTTGGCTTTGACCTTTGACTTTTTGTGTGTTTTGATGTAAGTGACAAACTGTCTCTGCTAACTTTTTTTATTTTATTTTTTTATTATTATTTTATTTTTTGCTTAGCAGTATGTCGTGTGTTGGTGTTTTGCGATCAGTAGCAATAACTGAGTGGTCGCCGCCTCATCAGTTCTTAATATTTTCTGAGGGAATTGTTTTTAAATGATCGTTTTCCACGCCTGTAGATCGATCATTTCTTTTGAGAGGTGAGTTAACAGCCATAAGCTTTCTTCTTTTTCTCCGACTTCATCCCGGGGGAAAGCAAACAGCTGCACGAGCAGCTCTACCCTGTCATGGATTCTCCATTGGGGAAACAAATAAACTTGTGATTTACAGTTTGTGTTTGTTCTAACGTAGAAGTTGGCTTTGCCAAAATGCACCAGAGCTTCTTTTGAAAAAAGAATAATTTGTCCTTTTTTTCTCTCTCCCACTGACTGGGTGGTTGTGTACTGAATCTTGTACATCTCGTATTTCAAGTGTAAAATAAAACTGCTGCCAGCTTTGGTGGAACATCTTGGTCCAGCATATTAAACTGTGTAGCGAACTTGTTGTGTATGATGCATTTGTTTGGTTTTTTGTTTGTTTTGTGTACCTTTTCGGGCTCAAAATCAACGAATCATTACCAAAAAAAAAAATGCATTTCTTTGTGTACTTGCTGCCTTTCAGCATTTTGCATTGCGACCAGTGCATTATCCACTGAATACACTCGTGCAGCTGTTTGCTGATGTAGCTGTGTGAAGATGAAATCTCTTATAGCATTTTGATTTGTACTTTTTTTGATAAAAAATTCGCTGTGTAGTAACTGTACAAACTAAATTGGCGACATTTATGCATTTGTGGGAATTTTACATCACAATGAAGTTAGAGTGTGAGAAACTCGTGTTTAAAGCGCGATGTCGATGTACATTGCGTGACGTTCAGTGTGTGAAATTCTTGTTTTACAACACATTCAAGTTACAGTGTGTGAACTTCTTGTTTTCACGTTCGCACCCAGATGTGCCAAAAATAGCTGCGTTGGTTTTGCTGTGTTTTTTCACATGTTTGTTGTCATTTACACGTTTCACTATGCAATATCTGTTGACTGTGATATTTAGTAGAATGATTATCTTGCTTAAGCTTGCAGTTTAGCCAATGCCAGTTCTGTAGCATCAAGTTCCTTCAACGACGACAGTTGGTAACATTTGACACGATTGGACAAACCTGTCCACACGTAAATGTGTACATTGAAGAAGCACTTGACGCCAGCTCCTTTTTTTTAAATTGATACTTTTTAAGATCTGGAAATCGTTATTCTGTGCAAAGTGCACATATATGCCACACGCTCGCTGACTCTCTGTGACTCGCTTTGTTGGTCACTGGAAACTGACAAATGTCTGTGGTATCGTATTGGAACTTTTTACTAGTGTAATGTCGTCTTCCGCGGACGAAAAGGGAGGTCATTCTCACTGCATAATGATGACAAAGATAGATGGGTTATTGTCTTGTACACATGATAAACGCTGCCTCAAGCGATTCCATTATATTTTTGTCGGTAGATTTTTTTTTTTTTTAATATCTTTTTTCTTTAAAAATTTTTTTATCTTTTAGATCATGTTGCTCGAATTGTGTGTCTGCCTTTTTTAATACACACTGTATACACAGATCGTATATATGGCTATTTCATAACCTGCCAAAACACATTTTGTATCACTATCCATAAGTGAACGGCATACTACAGCTAAATAATTCTTTTAAATATATGTTGCATTTTATTCGTCAGTAAAGAATCAAGCAAATATGATCGGAGTGCGCTTTTATTTACATTGTATACACACACACACACACACACACACACACACACACACACACACACACACACACAACGCAACACAACACACACACACACACACACACACACACACACACACACACACACACACACACACACACACAGCACAACACAACACAGCACGCACGCACACATACTCACACAGTACAACACAACATACACACTCACGCACGCACACATTTAAACCTTCGATCTTTATGAGATTGTTTACTTCACTGGATGAATCAACAATTTTATTTATTTTTCTGTTTAATTATTAGGTACAAGTATGGTCTTCATCTATCTACAAAAACCCAAACAACAACAACAACAACAAAAACCACACATGCGGAAAAAATTGTCACACCAAAATGTCCAAAACATATATTCCAGTAATGTGTTGTACAAAACATATATACAGTGTATATATTTCAAACTCCAACTAGCCTTCCGTTACATCCGGTTACACAAGGGTCTCAATTATTAACAAAGGATATAGCTCGAAGCTGAAGTATCTAGCTTGTGTTCCATAGTTCATTTTTGGTTTATTTCATTACATAGAAATAAACATGCACAATACTTGCTAGGAAGCCAAATGGACTATGTACATGACGACTATAACGCACACTTAACTACCATCCGCCCAGAAGAAAAATGCTATGGTATCATATATATGAACTTCATAGAATTATACGACTGAAGTCAGGTATGAACAGTGATGGTGGTAAATGGATGTTTCTTCCTTACATAGGTATGCCAAAATCAGACTTCTACGTGAGACTTTATAGATGATGACTCCTTGGCATGATTGTGAAAATCGTGACCTTTTTCTTCTTCTTTTTCTTCTTTTTTCTTTTTCTTTTCTTCTTCTTCTTCTTCTTCTTCTCCTCCTCCTACTCCAGCAAAAAAGAGGCTGTGCGTAAATATTGCCTCTCAGTATGTTTATTGTGTAATCCAGAAATGGTGAAAAATGAAAAAGAAGAAAATAAAAGTATACAGAAAGGCAAAATGAGGAGGAAATAAAAATGGAGAGAAAAGATGGCCTTCCAACGAACGTTTGATCAGCTGTGCCAGCTTTTGGACTTCGTCTGATTTCCCGGTTAAAACTTCTTTTTTCTTTCCTTATTTTAAACGCGACTTCCAAAAGCTAAGACTATCCGGTAGACTTTAGGCTACGCGGCCTAACATCTTCAAGACAAAACTGGTTTGCTTTGACCAAAGAAGATGGAGAGCTCAATGCCAGTGACCAATAAACACGCGGAAAAGGTTTCGGGTTTGATATTCTGGTTTATTGCCGTGTCTAACCATTGTGGAATTTATCAAATGTTCGTTCGTGTACCTCATTGGGGTTTCTGAAAGAAATTCTTGACTTGATTTCACAAGCTTTTTTGGGGGGAGGTCAGATTCTTCCCCAAAGCCAAAACCGGACGAAGAGGAAGTGTAGAGTGTATGTGGAACTATTCTGCCACCAGGAACATCAATGGATTGAAAACAAATCAACGCAAACCCGTATCAGTTGTTAACTATGTTTCAGGCTACTTGCTGCTGCTCCTTCTTCTTCTTTTTTTTTTTTTTCTTCTTTTTTTTTTTCTCTCTCCTTTTTCTTTTCTTTTCTTTTTTCTTTTTTCTTTTTCTTTTTAACAGATTTTTCGATCTAATACACTTGTGACAGACACGTACACGTGAAATGATCCCAGAATCAAAATGTATTTGTTAATGGTTCTTATGGGTCCATTTTGATGGCACTAGGCTTTAAAGAGAGTGGCATCTTTCTTTTACCGATCAGCAACAGACTATTTCTGGTGGCACGCTTCTCTAAGCGGAAGTCACGGATACTAAGCAGAAGTTACAGTCTGATTGCAGCTAACCGTGATGAAAGTTAAGGCACTATTGTGTTCGTACTATGATGATGAGCTGTGAAAACACAGATAAAGGTGCGAACCATTTCACATCACGCCAATCGCGCTGGGCATTCCCCGTTCAGCGCTAAAACTTCCGATATTGAACTGAAAGAGCGCTTTTTAAAACTAATTTGTTACATAACAAAGTATTCAGTTTTCACCCAGTATAGGAAATCATGTAGTTTTAAAAGGCGCCCTTTTTTTTCAATGACTTTAACGGACGCTCATGTACAATTGTGGTTATCAGGCTGAAGTAATTTTTCTTGGGCATGTTTAAAGGAGAAGAGGGGGGAGGGGATAACATGGGTGCTAAAAATGTTAAGTTGAAAAAAACATTCACTATAGTTTCCAGTACGGACTATTTGCATCAGTTAAATGTACAACCCAGACGAGGACTGTGTGTTTGACTGTGTGCAGTACTGTGGCCCAAAGGTCCAGGTGGGGGCAATGCTTCGGCCCAAAGGCCTCGCACATACATTATCTGCTGTCTATAGTATGTACAACGCTATGTCCCAAAGGCTTATGCGTGTGCAATGGTGAACCAAAGACCCCTGATCCCAAGCTACTTTCTATGCTGGCTGCGGGCAAAGCTGAGGTCCACAGGCCCAGGCGCGCATAATGCTTGTCCCAAATTATACTGGTTTGGTTGTGTACAAAGCTGTGGTCTAAAAGGCTTAGGTATGTCCAAGCCTTTGGTCCAAAGGCTCTGGTGTTTGCAATGCTGTGGTCTTAGGGCTAAGGAGTGTGCAAAGATGCGGCCCAGGGCACCGGTGTGTGCAATGCTATGGTCCGAAGGCTCAGGTACATGTGCAGTTAACACTATGGTCCTAGTGTGTGAAATGCTTTGGTCCAAAGGCCGAAGTATGCGAAATGCAGGTCAAAAGGCCCAAGTTGTGTGCATTATATTCCAAAGGTCCAGGCTGTCCCACATACTGTGTGTCTGGTCTGCGTACAAAGCTACGATCCAAAGACCGACAACAGACGTGCGCCTCATCTGCACGGTTTGACCATCTCGCCAAAGTTCAGGGAGTAGCCGTCGAAGTCCACAGAGTTCCGTTCCTCGTGGATCTCCCTGATGCGGCCCACGAACTGAGGCGGCGTAGATCCGTGCGTGTGGATCTGAACAACATAAAACTCTGTGTAGGCATCATGCAGCACAATCACTGACATGGTTTAGTTTACTGAACTCTTTCTGCACCGTGCGGTCGAGCCCGGAAAGTGCACTGGTAAGTAAACATGTTGCTTTACGTCCACAGAAGCGAGGTGGCTTATTAGGGACGGGGACAAGGGGGGGGGGGGGGGGGGGGGGGGAGGGGGAGAAAGAGTGAAGGCTCGACCGCGTGCTCCGACCCGGAAGACCGAGGAGGCCGTGGACCATCCGCCAGAACAACAACTATGTGAAGGCAGTGGGAACCTCGCCATTGCGTAGCAACTAGTGTATATGGCAATTGCTGTTTCAACTGCTGTGCGGAGAACAGTCAAATGACAATGTCCGTAGCACTGCAGTGCACTGGTTTATGCGGACGAATTAAATACATGCATCAGCCGCTCACTGCCATTGTGAAGGTGGCTCGTTTAGTGGCAAAAGCAGCTCATGGAGTTGCAATTCACTTGTCACAAAGACTTTTCGAACTGGATTTCCTAGCATTTCCCCACCACGTAGTCTCATCTCATCTTTTTCAATAAATAGAAAAAAAATCTCCGTAAGATTGGTATGTCAACGAATCTTACCCCCCTCCCCCGGGGACAGAGAGCAAGATCAGTGAGCTGTAGGGACAGAAAAATGAGCTGTAGGGGCAGAGAGCAGTGAGCTGTAGGGACAGAGAGCAAGATCAGTGAGCTGTAGGGACAGAGAGCAAGGTCAGTGAGCTGTACGGACAGAGCAGTGAGCTGTAGGGACAGAGAGCAAGGTCAGTGAGCTGTACGGACAGAGCAGTGAGCTGTAGGGACAGAGAGCAAGGTCAGTGAGCTGTACGGACAGAGCAGTGAGCTGTATGGACAGAGCAAGAGTTGTGAGGTGTAGTGAC
>JABMCL010002582.1:470000-477500 GCA_018857735.1 Alviniconcha marisindica | reverse complement strand
TATATGTATATAGCTTGGCTTGAGCCAGTGCCACATGCAAATGGATACGGTATATTGAGGGTTAGCCAGTGCCACTGCAACATGGATATGTATATGAGTGGCTTGAGCCAGTGCCACCTGCAACATGGATACATGCATATAGCTTGGCTTGAGCCAGTGCCACATGCAATATGGATATATGGATATTGGGTGGCTTGAGCTAGTGCCACCTGCAACATGGATAATATATTATATAGCTTGGCTTGAGCCAGTGCCACATGCAACATGGATACGTGTATATTGAGTGGCTTGAGCCAGTGCCACCTGCAACATGGATATATGTATATAGCTTGGCTTGAGCCAGTGCCACCTGCAACATGGATATATGCATATTGAGTGGCTTGAGCCAGTGCCACCTGCAACATGGATATATGTATATTGAGAGGCTTGAGCCAGTGCCACCTGCAACATGGATACAGGTATATTGCTTGGCTTGAGCCAGTGTCACCTGCAACATGGATACAGGTATATTGCTTGGCTTGAGCCAGTGTCGCCTGCAACATGGATACAGATTTCCTGGCTTGAGCCAGTGTCACCTGCAGCATGTATACTTGTTAGGGAACTCAGTCACACTAAGGCTTATACGTACACGACGAAACTCTGTCACACTTAGACTTGTTCAGTAGGGAAATATGTCATATGACGTGTCCAGTATGAAAATGTGTTAAGACACTTAGGTTAGATTTTCCGCAATACTGAACTCTGTCACACTTTGACTTCCTCCCTGAATGAATCTGTCACACTGTGACGTTCGTAAGTGAATCTGTGGCACGGTGACGTGTGCAGTACGTGAATCTGTCACAGTGTGACGTGTGCAGTAAGTGAATCTGCCACACTGTGACTTGTGCAGTAAGTGAATCTGCCACACTGTGACTTGTGCAGTAAGTAAATCTGCCACACTGTGACTTGTGCAGTAAGTGAATCTGTGGCACGGTGACTTGTGCAGTAAGTGAATCTGTGGCACTGTGACTTCAGTAAGTGAACCTGTGGCACTGTGACGTGGGCACCGTGACGTGTGCAGTAAGTGAATCTGTGAAACCGTGACGTGTGCAGTAAGTGAATCTGTCACACTGTGACTTGTGCAGTAATTGAATCTGTGAAACTGTGACGTGTGCAATAAGTGAATCTGTCACACTGTGGCTTGTGTAGTAAGTGAATCTGTGAAACTGTGACGTGTGCAATAAGTGAATCTGTCACACTGTGACTTGTGCAGTAAGAGAATCTGTGAAACTGTGACGTGTGCAATAAGTGAATCTGTCACACTGTGACTTGTGCAGTAAGTGAATCCGTGTGGCACTGTGACGTGTAGCAAGTGAATCTTTCACAATGTGACTTATGCAGTAAGTGATACCCGAGTTAACAAACAGTAGGGTTCGATCCCGGCACAGTCAAACCAGAGTAACGGTTGTGTTTTGTTGTTGTTGTTGTTGTTTTAGTCAGTCAACATTTAGCTCACCGGCGATGCATGCTCGTCGTCTCCTGCGCACGTAAAAGACCCCATATGGATTATTCATGCAAAAGCAGCAGATCTAACAGCCGATGTTATACCCAGTGGAAAATCAACTGTCACAATCGAACCTGTTCCTTCATTTTCGACCCTTGGTCTGTTTCAAAAACACGCCGCGAGAATTCAAACAGGCTGCCACCCAAAGGCCCCTGACACTAGCCACGAGGAAGAGTTCAAGGTGCAAGAAAAATAAAACAATGAATTTAATGTGCATTAAGCGCCCTGTGCCGCTAACATCAGGTGTGCGGGCTCAGGCCGCACGTGCAACGTTCATTTTCCGCGCCAGCACGAGTGGCACTGTTGACTCGCCGCCCTCAAGCTGGTTAGCTCCACGAGCCGACTGTGTGTAAATAACTCCCAGCTTGCGTGCCTCCTTCCCAGCACAGTGGTGAAAACATCCATTGATTCAATCAGGTCCACTTTCCCTGCGTTCCACGCAAAATCCGCTTCCCGCAGCCAATGGCCATCAGAACTGTTCCTGGATTCACTGGGCTAATTTCGGTCCATGTCGTACAACTGGCATTCAGACAGCTTTCAGTCCAAAGAATCAGTGTGTGTGTGTGTGAGAGAGAGAGAGAGAGAGAGAGAGAGAGAGAGAGAGGAAAAGAGAGAGAGAGAGAAGGGAGGGAGGAGGGAGGGAGTGGGCAGCCTGGGAGCGCGGGTGAGCCGGTGGGTGGGTGTGCGTGTGAGTGAGTATGTAGGCTAGTGCTAATGGAACGAGACAGAAGAGGAGGGAGGAACTCTGATTCCCATCACTAAATACGAAAGTATCTATAGACAGGAGAAAAACAGTAATGACGTTGTCAGTTAGAGTTGACCGATTTCTGTTGTTTTCTGCAGAACTGACTTTTTGTCGCTGCAGTGAGGGTCAGTCACTTCACGCGACAAGGCTTTTACGCTGGATTTAACGAGAGTAAGAAAGCTAGCTCAGTGGAAAACACACATGGTGCTTAACGTCCACAGAAACAAAGAATTCAACGTCAGTTTGGAAAGGGTTGTTTATGTAGCTAAGCTGCTGGCTGAACTTCTTCACCTTTTTTGTTTTTGTTTTGTTTTGTTGTTGTTTGTTTGTTTGTTGTTGTTGTTGTTGTTGTTGTCGTTTTCTCAAGTTTATCGCCCTGATATAATCGTACCGGTTGACTGGGTGTAAAACACCAACTTACTTACTTTCTCAAGTTTAATTTTGTCCCTCCCCTTCCCCCCGCTCTCTCTGTAAATTACCCAAAATGTTTAGCTTTTTTGTTGTTGTTGTTGACTCCCCCCCCCCCCCCCTGTTTTTTCACACAGTTATCCTTTTCATTTCCATTGTAGTCGCTGTCTCTTTTCATATGTAGTAGTAGTAGTAGTAGTAGTATTGATGCTGTATTTGTCTGTATCCTTCTATCATAACATTTCACTATGAATGTCTTGTTTATTACTAGTACTGTAGCAACGGCGGGTATGTGAGTCGGCCTTTGTGCTAATATCTTCACCGTTGAGAAATAAAGTTTAACCAGTCAATCAATCTTCGTCCGTTCTTGTAACTGGGTAAATCCATCCTGACAAAGTGAGAGAACGGGAGGAAGCGTGGGGGGAGGGGGGCGGGGGGGCTAGACGACAGGCAGATAACTGTGATAAGCACTGAAAATAAATCAATAACAACACAAACAAATAAATCAATAAAAGCAAAAACGTATTGCAAAGAAGAAAGGGAAAAAAAAGTCTTGTTCAGAAATACTACTCTGTACTCGGAAGGCCAGATGGAAATTGCAGAAATTTCTGAACCGTACACACGAAACTGGAACAGCAGCATACAACAGGGAATGTAAATACTGTTCTCAAAACTAGGTCACGCATGTAGTTTCAACGATGTTCACGTGTTTTAAGTGTTTACCCCATTTCCACTCATAAAACTTAATCGTTGGTCTGTGTTTAATGCGTGTGTTTAAAATATACAAAATTCGATGCAGGTGATTCAAATCTGGAATAAATACGATCTTTTCGCTATGATATGACACTCTTCGACTACGCTGAAATTTTGGTTTTATGCAAGCATTGCTTCGTAGAGCTTAGAGCTCTTTGCCAAGTTCCAGCTTCTAAATGGCATTTGTCTCAAAAGTCCAGAGAAAAACATCCTCGTCAAATAAAAACAAAGCTAAAAAAAAATGTCACCGATTCAACATAATCTACTCACGAAGAAGGTAGGTTCGACAGAAACACAAAATGTTGGCACTTACAGCAACAAGAATCAGCACCAAAGTGTACATGGTGGAATCTTCACGGCGCTCCCTTTCACGCAAACACAAACTTATTCACCGACAACAACAAAATCCCACAATTGTTCGAGGAAAAGACTGTAGCCAAACTTGTACACTAGATCCTGTTTTGCGGAGGTAGGAACTCTGCCCACGGCATGCTAGCTATTATGGCTGGCTGGTGATAACAACAGGCATGGTGGCGTGGTGTTCTCTTTCTGGAAATGCCAAGACTCCTGGCAGAACAGACCCCCGCTGTTTCCGCAGCAGCGAACTCGGCGATGGAAGGAGGGAAGGAGAAGGAGGCCAGTTCCGCCCCAGCTGTCTGACACGTTTACCATTTACTGTACCAGTGAGCGAGATCGGCCGTGCCCTGAACCCTGCCACTTACATTCATCATCTTCAGGGAGTGAGGCGAGTGGACCGGTTCCCAAAAGGGTGGACTGGCGCATTTAGATTGTCAGCGGCAATCTGTCGGAGCCAATCTGTGCGTTAGCCGAAGCACCGTCATGACTGTAAAGGTAATAATTGTTAAATGTGCCGTCACTCACTGCTGCGGCGGCACTGACTTTGCCTTGCCTGCGTCAGTTAGCTGCTGTGGAGACAGCTGGTGTCACAGTGTCGGGATGCGTGACTGGACGGTCAGTTCGCAGAACCGTCACTGACGCGTCACTGAGTCATGAGACCGGCTGTGGTCAGTCACACTGAGTTGTCACGTTCTGAATTGTCAGTCCGCTGTCTAGATCGCCGGAGACGGTTGCCGTCACTGAGACTCGCACTGAGTTGGCAATACGTGATGCGACATCGGCAAATCAGACTGTGTGAGTCGTTGTCAATCAGTCCATGGACTTGCCAGTTGGAAAGACGTGACACTGACGTGACACGACATCAGATCAACTGACACGCGGAGTCAGTCGTTCTTGTCCGAATCAGTCCATGGACTCACGGTACTCACCAGTTGGCAATACGTGACTCACTATGCATGGCGACATCAAATCAGATACTGACGGTGAGTCATCACTTCAGTGTCAATCATTGGCCATTGACTCACCAGTTGGCAATACATGACATTGATGACTGTGACAAGACATCACTGAGATCAGACACTGTGGGTCAGTCTTTCTTGCCAATGATTCCATGGATTCGCCAGCCGAGTAGCCCCGCCACGGCTGACGTACGTACGTGACACTCCGGCGACAGTCAGGTCACTGAGTCACGATCGGTCACACTGACTCGGACCTGAGTCGCCCGCTCTGTCGCCATTCAGTCCAGTGACTCTCTCTCTCTCGCCAGTTGACCCAATGATACGTACGTGAGACGCTACCGGACGGCCGTAGCCGGTGACTGATCGGATGGGACTGACGCCGGGTGGTTCTTCAGTGGCGTCCGCGTTTGACGTGACACACTACATCAGATCGGCCGAGACTATGGTGACGTTCCTCATAAATCGCTCTTCCAGTCGTCCTGATTCAACACCGACAGAGCCGACTGAAAGTCGACTAGGTGGCCGACCTGCCGGCTCCCGTCCGGCCTAATAAGCCTACGGTTTCTGTGGACGTAAAGCAACACTTCAACCAAGTACCATTCAAGCTGTCACTGGGTCAGTCACGGGAGAAAATCCACCCGGCCACCCGGCCACGCTAAGTATGCGTCAGTAAAACGTGACACTGGGCTTGGAACAGGTGCAGCTGGAAGGCCGAATCACCGAGACTGACCACTTGCCGGCGGAGCACAGCGGGCGGCCGTTGACTGGACTAGCTGACTGATCGGTGTCAGTCATGATCAGCCCGGTACAGCCCACGATCAGCCCTGAGACGCAGAATAGTACCCACTCTGACCCGTATCAGTCATAGTAACACCAGTACAGAGACGCAGAATAGTACCCACTCTGACCCGTATCAGTCATAGTAACACCAGTACAGAGAAGCAGAATAATACCCACTCTGACCCGTATCAGTCATAGTAACACCAGTACAGAGAAGCAGAATAATACCCACTCTGACCCGTATCAGTCATAGTAACACCAGTACAGAGAAGCAGAATAATACCCACTCTGACCCGTATCAGTCATAGTAACACCAGTACAGAGACGCAGAATAATACCCACTCTGACCCGTATCAGTCATAGTAACACCAGTACAGAGAAGCAGAATAATAACCACTCTGACCCGTATCAGTCAAAGTAACCCCTGACGCAGAATAATACCCACTCTGACCCGTATCATTCATGAAAAGTCCTGTATAGGGACGCAGAAAAATACCCACTCTGACCCGTATCAGTCATAGTAACCCCTGTATAGAGACGCAGAATAATACCCACTCTGACCCGTATCAGTCATAGTAACCCCTGCATAGAGACGCAGAATAATACCCACTCTGACCCGTATCAGTCATAGTAACCCCTGTATAGAGACGCAGGATAATAACCGCTCGGACCCGTATCAGTAAAAAGCCCTGTATCAGGCGGTTCAGTGAAGCTGGTTTGCACGAGTGAATGCTCTTTGTAATCTTTCGCGCAAGAAGTCGCGAGAGGTCGCAGCGTCACTTCCGGGCCGATTTCTGAGTAGGCGTTGCTTCGCGCTGTGTATAACAACGGAAGTTGAACCTAGAATTGCGAAGCAGTACAAATGCCAACACTCTTGCAGTTGCAAAAATTACCGGGGAAAGGGGATGGAGGGTGGGGAAAAAAAGTGTCTTTGCGTGTTTTTTTGGCTGAGGTCCTTCCGCTTACCAGCCTAACGCCTACCGCTAGGCCGAACTGGCTCACCGTTCAACCCTCAGACGAGAGACGTTTTTAGGGGGAGGAGAGGGAGTGTCCTCTGTTCAGTGGTTGGTTAATTACTTTTAACGTCGAGCCACTCCGAAGAGGTAGTGGCCGAGACCGATATCCCAGGAGGTGAGGGGAGAGGGAGACTATACCTATCGCTGCACTGTCACCACCACCAGAATGACTCCGGGCATTAGGATGGGCCGCGATAAGAGCCACTTTAATGTTGCATTAACTGTGAGGGACAAAGCCACATGGCAATGTCCACAGACCACAACTTCTGAAGAGAGAGGAGAGCCGAAGTAATGTTTCAGTAGGAAGTGATGGACAAAGTCACAAGACAGTGTTCACAGACCACAACCTTTTTGGAAGAGAAAGGAGAGCCGAAGCGGAATCCCGGCCAACCGAGGTCCTTCTGCTTACCAGCCTAACGCCTTACCGCTAGGCCAAGCCGGCTCACTGAGTGAGTCTTCCGTGTCCAACTCCAGCAAGTAGATAGACAGTGCCGTCCTAGCCATGCCGATGAAGTCGCTGCCAGGGCCGCCCTAGTTATTCCAACAACAACAACAACAACAATACTTTTTTTTTTTTTTATCGTTAAAGGTAAATTCGGTGACCTGCCTTTAGAGTGACGTGAAATAAGAAAACAAGTAAATAAATTTATTAAGCAAGTAAATACATACACAGTTTCATTCACTGCAACTGTCACACGCTTGATTTAAGTTCTAAAAAAAATTACACGCACGCACGCACGCACGCACGCACGCACGCACACAGTCACAGTCACGCACGCACGCACGCACGCACGCACGCACGCACGCACGCACGCACGCACGCACACACACACACACACACAGGTAAGACCCTTTTGTTGATGGTGTTGCGTTTGTTGTTATAGTGTTCTTTTAACTTTAGGTATTCATTATTTTACGAGCCCGCCATGACCACAACAA
>JABMCL010002582.1:437500-460000 GCA_018857735.1 Alviniconcha marisindica | reverse complement strand
ACACACACTTGCGTATCTTAAAATTCTTTTAAATGTATGCACTTAACCCATTTGATTGCTGTGTTTGATGACAAAAAGTTCATTTGTGTAGCGAATAGCGAAAGGGTATGTAGGCCTATTCAACAGTGTGGACTACATTGTATCACGCTGTTTCATTAGTTATCTGAAGCTGATTGCATTACATCGAAATCCTGGTACAAGTCACTACGATGGTGGGTAAAACACAATTTGTCCAGGACAAAACACAACATGCGAATTTCGGGATAATCCCCTTTATCAAGCTACAAAAAGACACTTGACAGTTAAACAGTAAAAAACGATTTTTTTTTTTTTTAGATGGATAGCTAAGCCACTTATCTGTTTTTGGTTGAGCCATGTTGTTTTCGTGTCCAGTGCTCGGAAAATGTTGGCATGACAATGATAAATAGCGTTGTTTTTAACCTTTTATGTGTTTGGATCTTGTTTTAGAACGCTAGCAGTCATTCTTGTTTCAGGTTGTTGGTGTGTGTGTGTGTGTGTGTGTGTGTGTGTGTGTGTGTGTGTGTGTGTGTGTGTGTGTGTGTGTGTGTGTGTGTGTGTGTGTGTGTGTGTGTGTGTGTGTGTGTTTGTTGTTGTTGTTGTTGTTGTTGTTGTGGGTTTTTGTTGTTGTTGTTGTTTGTTTGTTTGTTTGTTTTTGGGGAGGTTGTGGGTGTTGTTGTTTTTTGTTTTTGTTTGCTGTTTGTTTATATTTTGTCTGCTTGTTTGTTTGTTTTGTTTTGTTTTGTTTTTTTAGAGAGAGAGAGAATTTTGGTGTAATATGATCCATCGTCTCAGCGCCTGTACTAGTCGCCTCACTGCCCACGAAACTTCCCGGCAACTTGAACTCGGTCTAGGGGCGAGTTGAGCCGCGCAGCCCTCGGCTCCACAAGACGTTGCGCATTTTGAAGGCCCAGTGAAACAATCTACAGTTGCCCGGCACTTGCCACATCCTCCCGCCCATCTGAGGCGAACTGTCGTCTGCGTCTCCGACCTCATGCAAATCTTGCCAGTTGCACCGTCTAGACAGCTTTGGAAAGTAGTGCGCCGACTGTCATTGAAGTATTAATCCTCAGTCTGTGCTCGTCTCCCGTTGTGTGGATTAGTCTGAACGACACCACTGTCTTCAAACGACAAAATTGGTCTTCATTACAGCCAGTGATTCACTTTGGGGGAACATTACCACTAACACGGAGTGACATACCAGTTAAACCTTCATTTTCTTAAATTGTGGTTTCGAAGCTTGTTTAGTTGACCCTGAGGTCTGTCTGTGATTAAAGTGACTGCAAAATTCAGTCACTGAACGGAAACCAGTACCAACGTAAACACCAAGTTCTTTTGTCTACATTTCTCACTGTACAGTCTTCAGTGTCGGCTGCTTTGCCCAGGAATCGCACAGGAGTTCCAGCACGTACACGTGCTTGAGGTACAGGGTCGTGAACGTTTAAAAACAGTTGCACATAATTTGTGGACATATGCGTGAAAACAGCGGTTTCTGTACACACGGCAGTGGCTGGTAAAACACGACTGACGAAACCCATATACTTCTACAAACCAAGCGCTGAAAGAATTCGTGAATACGTGACTTGTCATTGCCTCTCATCTTTTCTCTTTTTTCCTCAGGAAAGTTCAGGACAAAGTTTACTGCGGATGACCGTATGTTTTCAGTCTGGTTTCAACGATACTGAATCCGTCCATTTAAATCGCCCTCTGCCATTATTGAAGTGACTAGTATGCAAGCTTGTAGACAGACTTCAGGACAGTGAACACCGGAAGACCATGAGCTTCTGATTCATTCCATCTTGGCGGCCACCCCTGAGAAACAACCACGACAGACACTGAGACACTCGTGTGATAAATCTCCCTTCTCTCTCCCAAATACATCGGCTTCGATCCTTGCAGAAAGATGGAGTTTTTGTTCCTGATTGGTAAGTTTGCACATAATTGCTTTTTTGTCTGAATGTTGAACCGTAAGGCATGGCTGTGGGTGCAGTGTTCCTGATTGGTAATATGTAAGCACCAGTAACCCTTTCATCAGCGTATTGTCTACACTTCAGTGGAACATGTGGAATTTGTTCCTGGCTGGTAAGTTGTATAACTACAAGAGGTGTCCCATTGTTGTCTAACCGTGAAACGTGCGAAAGTTGCTCGTGGCTGGTAGGTTATATAGAGTCCGCAAGACTGAGGTGTCCAAGTGTTGTCTAACCGTGACATACGCGGAAGTTGCTTCTGACTGGTAAGTTGATACCTACAAGCTGTCGCCGATTGTTGTCCATCCGTGAAACGTGCGGAAGTTGTTCCTGACCGGTAAGGTGTATACCTACAAGATGTCTCTGAGTGTTGTCTCGAGACTCTGTCCCAGTGACTGTTGTTAACCCAAAATGTGTGTGTGTGTGTGTGTGTGTGTGTGTGTGTGTGTGTGTGTGTGTGTGTGTGTGTGTGTTTGGGGGAGTTTTTTTGTTTTCTTTTATTGCTGTTGTTTTTGGTAAGCTGTGCATCTGTAACTGGACGTTTTGTCCCAGTGTAGTGTCCATGTGTGAAACATTTGGACGTTGTTCAAGATTTTACCTTGTTTACGTGTGCATGGACCCAAGCTTGTCCAGAAGATACTGAGTTCTACACGGCTCGCCGATTAAACCCTGACTGAAACGGCCCCGAAGGAAGGTCTTAGATGTCTGATGTTATCCCCATTTCTGGAATCTTAGGGCCGTCATTTGATTCCTCATTTCTGTCTCCTGTCTTGTTCTAGGGCCTAGTCCTGTCGCTCTTTCTGTCTTGTCCATTTGCTGCAGGTGGCCCATTCTCCCGACTTTTGCTGCCAGAAATTCATCACTGAGTACCTGTCACTGAGTGACACGTGAACTCTTGATGAGCAGCTAGGAGATAACAGTTGGTCGATGGTATGAGCAGACGAAAGGCCAATGGTAATGGTATTTGCCACTGTGCTTTAAAAAACATCTTTCTTTTCAGTCCTTTATTAAAAAATGTTATCTAGTATTTATTAATGAGACGGAAGGGTCGACGATACCAGCAAGCCCTAAGCCTTGTATGCTTTTTTAACAAGTGCAATGTTATAAGGACCAACTCTTCGAAAATTCGTGTTCTATGTTTGTGTTGTAAGTTTAGTTTGTATACTGGGTTTGGGCTGATTTTGTAGATTTAACGAGTATAGTTTTACATATAAGATGATGTTTGAAATATTTATTTACATAATACTGTTTGAACAAGGCTCAGCACATTGCCAGTGCACAGCAGAGGAAATATTTATAGGCTTCCAGATTGCCTTCACCTAGTCCATTAGAGTGCAGCCAAACTTGAACTGCACAGTGGACCCAGGTGCCGCTTCCCGCTAGGTGTTGGTGCCTTCCGACACGCATCACAGCCTACTAACTATACAATATTCCAAACGGATCATTCCTTGCATCATTATGTCAGGTATGAACAACGTGCATCATTATGTCAGGTATGAACAACGTGCATCATTATGTCAGGTATGAACAACGTGCATTAAAACTTAACCTGACCTATAGGCCTTACAGCGGCCTAGCAATATTCTAAATGCGCATAATTGTCTCCATGAAGGCAATAATTCAAAGTCTTATCACAGCACCTATAAATCAGTGAGTTGTGATAACAGAGCCTAAGAGAGATAGTGGAGGACAATACGAGCCTCCACCCCCTACCCCACCTCCCTTGTTGACGATATACGAGTCACGGGTATCCTGGCAAGTGAGATATGATATGAGAAGTCCCCACGACTAAACAATCTCGGGTAGGTCGGTTTTCTTATCCTAGCGAATGAAGTTATTTAAAAGCGCTATCAACTGAATAGCTGTATCTGCAGAGTAAGTCAATGGACTTTTTGTGTTCTGTGTTGTAATCATTAGAAGCAAAAACAAGAAAGAGCGCTATCAACGAACGGCAGTGAGATATGCCACAGGTGTAGAAGAGGTCAGCATGGAAACTCCACACCGTGATTTTTGTTTCCAGCTGCTTGCCCCGTGATTTTATTCCACGTTTAAAAATGGACGTCAAGTGACGTGACGATTTTCGGGCGAGCACCCAGCGAAGGCTGGTTGTGCCGTTAAACTGAAAGAATGACAGCTGGACGCACGAGCGGCGTCTTTGAAGACAACACAGGGTTCCGCGCTGAGAGCAAACTCCAAGCATTGGTTTACGACATCCTTCCTCCAACCACATCGCCCTGATATGACCTATAATGATAATAACAATCCTCCAACCACTGCCATTGGTTACCTCGTGGGTCTTCGAAAGCTGTCAGCTAACTGGTAGTTTTTCGTTGGTGTTCAAACGGCAGTAGGTTTTTAATCATCGTCATATTTTGAAGGTTTTGTTCGAAATCCACCAGTCTTTCGCTCTGGTGCTGCGCTTTAGCTTGTCAGCGAGGAACACGTGACAGCAGCTGGTCGGGTTTGTAGCGTGAAATGTTTATTGTGACGGTCTGATTGGCTGAGGCTGCTCGGGTGATTGACAGCCCGGAACAACAGTCGGTGGGTAGAATCAAAGCGCATGTGTCATGCTAGTCTTGTCTGGGGGCGGCCTGCGTACACGTCACGCGTGTAGTTCAGTGAGTCACTGATATGAGGGGAGGGGGGGGAATCAATTAGTCACTAATATGAGGGGGGGGAGGGGGGGGTCAGTTAGTCACTGATATGAGGGAGGGGGGGGGGGCAATTAGTCACTGATATGAGAGGGGGGAAATCAGTTTTGTCACTGAAATGAAGGGGGTGGAATCCGTTAGTCACTGAAATGAGAGGGGGGAAAGTCAGGAAAATGCACCTTTAATTGACTAAAAATGACTAAAAATGGTGTGTGTGTGTGTGTGTGTGTGTGTGTGTGTGTGTGTGTGTGTGTGTGTGTGTGTGTGTCTAAGTAATTTAACTTGTCACTACTTCTTTTTGTTTTGTTTTTTGGATTTTTTGTTTTGTTTGTTTTTTAAGTCTGCTCGCAGGTTCTGAAGTCGTGCACGGCCTTTCTAGATGCAATGCCTCAACCCAGAACTGTCAGTATCTGTGGCTACTTTAGATAACAGAAGTTTCCCCCAGTTTCAGTGCAGGCAGAAAGCACGCAGACTGTCACATTTAGTCCTCCTGTACACAATATGTGTGTGTGTGTGTGTGTGTGTGTGTGTGTGTGTGTGTGTGTGTGTGTGTGTGTGTGTGTGTGTGTGTGTGTGTGTGTGTGTGTGTGTGCACGTGCACGTACACACGTAGCCGGAGACAAGACTCTTCTAGGTATGCGCCTGACCAGAGGTACTACAGCCGTTCTTAGTGTAGCGTGTCTAACTACTAAATGTCTCAGGCATGACTTAATGGTAACAAAGGAAAGACAGCTGGTCTCAAGTCCCTGTGGTCACGATTAATTAGAAGGACAGGGTCACAACGTGTTTTTTCTTCTTCCTGTCGCTGTCCGCTAATCACTGAGGCGTAATGTGACCGACGTTGGCAGTGTCTGTTTGCACAGGCTATGCCGGCTGTGGCTAATTAACTTGTACTTCCCGTAAAATGCAAGAGCACTAAACGTTCCTATTTGAGCTGCTTTTGTTGCTTTTCGAGTGCAGCTGCACTGATAGGAAACGTAGCAATTGCCATTAAATCATGAGATTGAACAGCTGCTTAGATAAGTCAACATTTGTTTCATTGTTTTAGCCAGACTTGTTTTACTGTCGTTGTTTTTGTTACCCGCGATCAATCACTGTGAATGCTAACATTAAGGTGTAACCGAGTGCATTGTGTGTGTCCAGGGCCATGACCCTTTAACCTTCTCTTTCCTGTCGTCCTTTCTCTTTTTTGATTGGGTGGGAGTTTTATGGCCCTAATTATCTGAAGTGTTAAAACTTGCGCGCTGGGCCCGCCGCGTCGTCTTTCCCCCAGTGTCCCTGCAGAAGCAGGTCGTCTTTTAGTGTGAGCTGTTACCTGGGCAACAGTGCATCTGATTCAGGGGAGAACCTACACTGTTTCCTGGTTGGTGTAATTAAAAGTTATGTTATAGCAACCTCTGACTTGTGACTCTTCATTCATGCTTCCAACCTGCTTCCCTCACTCCCCACCCCGCTCCCCTACAAAGGTATTCTTGGTTGAGATTCCAGAACAACCACTTCTGCAGTTTGCATGGCTAATTCAACTTCACCCACACACACACATGCGCTTCAAACATGATGTGACGTGCATCGTGAATAATGAACAAAACTTTATTTGTGTTTCGATGAATTCAGTTTTGCCTGCAGTAGCTGAAAAATGCACATTTAGAACAAGTTGATTTATACTACTTTTATTGATCTTTTTCCCCCGAGTTCTGTTTGACGTTAAAAACAGGTTTGTTTTTAATCCCAACCGTATTTTGCACTGACGTATCCGTAATCTACAAATGTGTGATTTAAAATAATGTTTGTTCGTCCTGATGTGACCCCGTACGGTTGACGGAACGTTTAATTTCCAAGATCTAACCATAATCTACGCAGCTGACTGACGTCAAAAAATGACTGGTTTATCTGTTCTTGTGTTGTTGTTTGTGATGAAGTCTATACAAAATTATTTGAAAAAAAAAAGAAGAAAAAAAAAGCGATTATTCGCGTATAAGTTACACGTAAGGAGTCCTTCGAAACGCTCCCACTTCACCCGAAGTGGGTCAGGTCAGACGAAAGATGGTCCACGTTGAGTCCACAGTCTTTGAAGCTGGTGATCTGCAAACAAGCCAAGCCGGTGACGTCCTGCGGGCGAGGTCGTCGCTGCGGTGACGTCCTGCAAGTGTGCCGAGGTCGCTGTCTTTTTGCAGACGTAAACCCAACCGACTGACCAGCCCAGTCGAGGGAGGTTGGGAGCAACGGTTGAAGCAGGGGGAGGGGGTGGGGGGTGGGCGGGGGAGGTCTGAGGAGGCACAGAGCTGAACTTGTGTTTGGCTGTTTTGCCTGTCTTCCTGTTGGGTCTCTTCTTCAGTACGGGGGCTAGCTGACAGTGTGACAGTGTTGCTTTGTTTCACAACCCCCACCCCCACCCCCGCCCCTCCGCCATACAACAAGAGGGACACGAGGCGAGACACGACTCGTGTTGTCTGTGTAACCATGGCTACCATGCCGATAGCCCAGGGCGGTCCGGCCTCCTTGTTTATTTGTTTGCCTTTTTTCCTTCTACTCTCTCTCTCTCTCTCTCTCTCTCTCTCTCTCTCTCTCTCTCTGGGGGAGGGGGGTTGGCGGATGGACTGGGGGGGGGGGGGGGCCATGACGGAGGCGGAGGGCATGAGGGCTTTTCATGATGCAATCTGTTTCCCTCTGTGAATCCTCGGATGGGCAATTCAGATGACCTAGCCTGGGTGTGACTGCTGCCGAAAAAGTGACGTTGCTGAATCTTGCCATAGTTTGGCGGGGGGGGGGGGGGGGGGGGGGGGGGCCATGACGGAGGCGGAGGGCATGAGGGCTTTTCATGATGCAATCTGTTTCCCTCTGTGAATCCTCGGATGGGCAATTCAGATGACCTAGCCTGGGTGTGACTGCTGCCGAAAAAGTGACGTTGCTGAATCTTGCCATAGTTTTGGCGGGTGGGGGGGGGGGGGGGGGGGGGGGGGGGGGCCATGACGGAGGCGGAGGGCATGAGGGCTTTTCATGATGCAATCTGTTTCCCTCTGTGAATCCTCGGATGGGCAATTCAGATGACCTAGCCTGGGTGTGGCTGCTGCCGAAAAAGTGACGCTGCTGAATCTTGCCATAGTTTTGGCATAAATTATACACTTTATGGTTTACATTTATTATATAAATTTCGAGGATATGCAAAATATCGACCATATTCGTTGTCTCTATTGGAAAGACACGGCTATTCCCCTTTATGGTTTAATTATTATAAAAAATTCCTGGATGTGCAAATTATCGACCATAAAAATAATTCCTTGTCTCTGTTGGAAAGACACACGGCTATTCCCCTTGATGGTTTACATTTATTATACAAATTTCGAGGATATGCAAATTATCGACCATATTCGTTGTCTGTGGGAAAGACACACGGCTATTTCCCTTTATGGTTTACATTTATTATATAAATTTCTTGGATATGCAAATTATCGACCATATCCCTTGTCTCTATTGGACAGGCACACGGCTGTTCCCCTTTATGGTTTACTTAGTATATAAATTTCGAGGATATGCAAATTATCGACCATATTCGTTGTTTCTATTGGACAGGCACACGGCTGTTCCCCTCCAGCGCTTCAAAATGTGCGGGGGTTTTACGCGATCAAATGTTGGCTTGAGACGAGATACAGCAAATGTTGGCAGATTAGACTTCCCCGGTCGCTATCAAACGCAGGCAAATATCACTGTTCCGGATGGCCAAAGGCTATGAACAATAAGGTTCTCCTTCCGGACCTGTTCTCTTCCTAGACACACCTGCGCATGGACCTTGCCCAACGATTATGAAGTGAGGTCACCAAGGTAACCGAGGTCGAAAGGGAGGTTTTGGGGGTCCAGATTACGTTGCAGTCAACCAACACCCACCCACGCGTTCTCGCCATTTTTGCACACCCCAGCCTCGCTTTCGACCTCGTCACCTGCCGTGATCTAGTTCACGAAGAGTGGTCCATTTTAACTCACAGGTTTTTGTTTGTTGTTGTTGTTGATTTTTATTTGATATATATATGTATATATGAACATTTGTCGAGCGCCTTATTTCGAGATGAGCTCTAAGCGCTTCACAGTGGCAACTAGAGCGCTATTCTCCGCTTCCGAGCAAACCCACTGCGCTGTACTCGTTTGCGACTCTAAATGAGTGACTGTAGCTTATGCAGCACGTTTTGAATATCCGCCGAAGTGGTTACAGCGCTGATTAGTTGTTTTGAGCCTCGGGGTAGGAGCATTATATATTACAAATTTCCATTATTATTATTACAAGGCTGATGCCACTTGAAACTTCTGCCGTCTAGGCGCACGTTCTCCGTACACCACATAACCATGCACCAGTTTACAGCCTGTCACTTTATTCCAAGCCACATACGTAGGGTGAATGTGTGCTTGGCTGTAACCTGCCACCTGCACTTTTGGCAGAATGAGCGAAGTCTTTTTCGTACTACTGCGGTAACACGGAGGCGCAAAGGATACCCTCGAAATAAGAGTCAGCACAGAAAGTTGACCCTGGACAAGATACATTCTCCCGCCGCCCCTGCCGGGACTCGATCCCACGACCTTTCGATCACGAGTCCAGCGCTCTAACCACTGAGCTATCCCCGCTCCCCAAAGCCCAATAGCCGAACGTCTCTGATCGGTACGCCGACTAGTCTAATGCAAGACACACAAAATCTGAAACAAGAATGACTGCTAGCGTTCTAAAACAGAATCTAAACGCATAAAAGATTCAAAAGGACGCTTATTTATTATGACACAGACACACAATGTGCAAACTTTCGGGGTAATCCCCTTCCAAGCACTGAACACGAAAGCAACTCAACCAAAAAAAAGATGTTCCCCCCCCCCCCCTCCCCCCCTTCTCATCTCATGTTTCATTGTTTTTAACCATTTAACTGTTGTTTAAGTGTCGCTTTGTAGTTTGACGAAGGGGGTTACCCCGAAAGATCGTGTGTCTGTGTCATAATAAATAAGCGTTCTTTTGAATCTTTTATGTGTTTGGATAATGCAACACACGTCAACGTCGTCAACAACCTTGTTGCAAACTGGCGTCTTCCCGGAACGATTCTTCGCTATGATCGCTTTATACAGCGTTAGTCTCCGCTCTCGGGTATCCCCTGTTATCCCCTGTTATTAGTTATCCCGAGGACTGCTACGATAGCCGGTGTGGTCCAGTGGAAAACCTAAAAACTAGTGAATGTCTTTATTTCTCTCTCTCTCTCTCTCTCTCTCTCTCTCTCTCTCTCTCTCTCTCTCTCTCTCTCTCTCTTTGGCGGGCGGGTGTTGTTTTGTTTTTCCTCCTCGCACCTGTTTGTAAGCCTAGATTACGTGTCCCCTCCCCCTCTCACAACTGTCGTGATGTGTCTTTAGACTACTCAGAACCGGGGTCATGTGTCCTCAGCCTAGTCGGAGCAGTCGTATCGTGTCTAAAACCTTGTCAGATCCAGGGTTATGTGTCTTCGGCCATCTTATATCCGGGGTTATTTGTCTTCAGCGTTGTTAGATCAGGGGTTATGTGTCTTCAGCCATGTCAGATACAATACAATACAATACACAATACAATACAACTTTATTGTCTCTATGTAGAGAAATTTGCTTTCTGGCTCATCATTTACATAAAAACATTCAATAAGTTAACAATAAAACATCAACAACTCAATAAAACACGGAGCTAAAAACCGCTCAAATACAAGGAATACTTAACAAGAACAATGTACACACACACACACACACACACACACGCGCGCGCACGCGCGCGCGCACGCACGCACGCACGCACGCACGCACGAACGCACGCACGCACGCATGCACGCACCCACCCACCTACACACACACACACACACACACACACACACACACACACACACACACACACACACACACACACACACACACATTCTTCTTCTGGCTCACCAGTAATTTAAAACATTCAATAAATTACAATAAAACAAAATTCCTTAAACAATAAAACGTTAAAATCGAAACACTCAATCGACCACAACATATAGATTATAGGCAGCATTTATGAAGTAACATTAAATCCAGGCACACACACAGGCACACACACACACACACACACACACACACACACACACACACACACACACACACACACATTCACACACACTCACACACACATTATACTTCTGGCTCACCAATAACTGAAAACGTTCAATAAATGTTATAATAAAACAATCATTCCTTAAGTAAACATCAAAACACTAAAGTCGACCGCAACATATAATATATAAACAGCATTTATGAGGCAACATTAAATCCAGGCAAATATATATATATAAATTTAAATTTCACACACACATACACGCACGCACACACACACACACACACACACACACACACACACACACACACCACACACACACACACACACACAACAAACAAACAAACAAACAAACGCCCCCCCCCCCCAACCTCGCCCCCCACCCCCCCCCCCCCTCCCCCGCACTCACACGGCACACACTCATATGCATGCACACAAGTAAATTGTCATGGGCAATATGGCACACAATTATTATTCGTCAACTCAGAATTAAAACGGTATACTAATATATCATAAACCTGAAGTATACTGGGTTATTTTGCCAGTGAATTAAAAAAGTACCTTAAACATCCATCAGATCAACACTATCACAGGGTGAGTAAACTGAGCCTTGAAACCCACAGGGCCAACATGTTAAGTAGCCCGAGAATTTAAAAAAGAAATAGCACTTGGGATAAAAGATTTTTTGTACACATTCTTCCTGGCGATCGGCACTTTGTATCGTTGGCCCGACCGGAGTTTCTGAAACTGAGAAAAGATGGGGTGCTTTGCGTCGTCTAAGATCCGTGCAGTTTTCCGTTCAACTGCTGTAAGGTAGAGATCGCTTAGGGAGTCTTGTTTTGCACCAACTATCTTTCCTGCCATCCCAACAATACATGCCAGTTTTGCCTTCCCCTTCACACCCAGGTTCCCATACCAGACAACAATGTTAAAAGTTAAAACGCTCTCCACTAGACTTTTGCACACAGTTTGTAACAGCTCACGACTAACATCAAAAGATCTCAGCTTTCGCAAGAGGTACAAACGTTGCTGCGATTTTTTATAGATAAGATCTGAGTTGTCACTGAAACTTAGCTTATTATCTATCAAAGTACCTAAATACTTAAAATTTGACACCACCTCAACTGGTTCATTGTTTACCTTGACAGGAACAAATAAAATAAAAAATGTTTTCCTTGCATCTAGCACTAATTCTTTTGTCTTACCAACATTCGCACCATTCATTCAAGAGTGAAACATGTGAAAAATATGTTGCCAGGGAGTCTTCGCTTAACAGCAATCCAACAAGTGCCATGTCATCAGCAAACTTAAAGAGGCAGGTTACAGCAGTTTGCAAGTTCATATGGCTAGTATATATAGAAAACAACATGGGTGAAAGGACACACCCTTGAGGTACCGCAGAATTCAGTACGACCTCTTCAGACAGGTATCCATTCACACAAACACGCTGCGGTCGATCTCGGAGAAAATCCCTGATCCACAGTACAAGGTTTGAGTTGACATGCAAATCAATCAGTCTTTTTAGTAGCACATATGGTTCAATTGTATTAAACGCACTAGAAAAATCAACAAATAAAATTCTAACATATGACTTAGCTTCCTCTATAAGTCTCCTGAATTTGATTACACAGTGTTGTGTAATCAAATTCAGGAGAGTAAGGGAAGAATCTTCAACACCTCTGGAAGCCTTATATGCAAACTGGAACGGATCCAACTGATCAACAACATCAAATTTCAAGTGTTTAGACACAACCTTTTCAGAGCATTTTGCTATGCTGGGGGTTAGAGCAACAGGGCGGTAGTCATTCAGTTGAAGGGGTGTCGCTTTCTTGGGCACAGGTATTATTGTGGAAGTTTTCCAAGCACGAGGCATAACATGTGAGTCCAAGAATAGTTGAAAAATTAAAGTAAAAATCTTGCCTAGCTGAGACGCACAGTTTTTCAAAATCCTACCTTTCAGTCCATCTGGGCCAGAGGCTTTGTGCGAGTTCAGTCGGGAGAAGCTGTGACTACATCAGCCTCAGAAAGGTCGAGCTGCTCTGGCACAATAGTCTCGCACAGTGTGGCACAGTCTCACTGAAGTCCCTAACATCAAAGCGAGCATAAAAAGTATTCAACTCATTGGCAGTATCAACCGAGTTAGCTGAATGAGGCAAGGAGTGCTTGGTCTGTTGCTTGCCCATCGTCGCCCTGAGACCGCTCCATGCCTCTCTAGCATTACCAGTTCTAAATTTTTCTTCTACCTTGTTTTTATGTCGGAGTCTGGCAGCTCTAGCATTTTTTCTGAACTCTTTCTCTTTTTCTTTATATTCCTCCTTTTTACCCTTCAAAAAAGCAAGTTTCTTTTGATTCAGGTGGACCTTTAAGTCTTTGGTTACCCATGGTTTGTTGTTTGGATATACATGCACTGATTTAGTCTTGATTACAGTCTCTTCGCAAAATTTCACATACGATGTTACCGTGTCTACAAGCTCGTCAGGATCAGTAATCAGTAAATACATCCCAGTTCGTCGCTTCAAAACAGCCACGGAGTTCCTCTACACTATCATGAGTCCATAACTGACAAGATTTTGTTTGAGTTCCTTCTGTCTTTACTTTCTGTCTGTACTTTGGCAACAAATGAACAACGTTGTGATCCGATCGTCCCAAAGGTGGTCCGCACACAGGTCTGTAGGCGCTCTCGATGTTTCCATAACACAGATCGATTGTTCTGTTTAGACGGGTTGGACAGGTGATGTACTGCTGGAGGGTGGGAAGATGGGGGGATAGGTCACAGGAATTAAAGTCACCCAAAATAAAAACAGGCTGGTCGACCGACCTCGAAACCGCCTCGTTGAAACTCTGTTATTCTCTCGGCTGTCGTTTTAAAATCAGGGCCAGAAACGTAAACAAGAATGACAGGGATTTGACCAAATTCACGTGGTAAATAGAAGGGGCGGAATGACACGGTCAGCAGCTCAAAGTCACGGGTACACACTCGTTCACGCACGCAGTACTGTGTCGCCCAAGTGTCACTGACAAACATGCACACACCACCACCCACACTCTTCTGCGCTTTATCACTGTCTCTGTCTGCACGTATTGTTGTAAAACCAGGAACTAAAATGTTATCAATGTCCTCTGTGAGCCATGTCTCAGTAAAACACATCAAGTTGCTGCGTCGAAAGTCGCCGTCAAACCGAACAAGTGCCGTCAATTCATCCATTTTATTCTGGAGGGCGCGTACATTTGACAGGGTAATAGTGGAAAGGGGGTGTCTGCTACCACGCTTTTTCAGTCGCTCTCTCACTCCTCTCAATCCACGCTTCTTCCTTTTTTTCTCTTTTCCAATCACTTCAGCAATGTCACAATGGTTCAGTTTCAAATCGGGGCACGGTGTGTGGCGTTGGAAGGAGAACAAAAACTCACGTGTGTACCTATGCAAGATGGCGGGTCTCTCATGTCCGTGTTCACCCTCAAAGAAAATCGCCGGCACAAAGTCACACAGAAGGTAGCACACCACCACAAACAGAATACGCTTCGCTGCCATCTTCATACACTTGTATGCACACTTTCACAAATGTACAACGTCCACAAGAAACACAACAGCACAATGACGAGACAGCAAATTGACGAGCCACGGGTCAGCCACAGAGTTGCGCCCCCTAATCGGGTTATGTGTCTTCAGCCTTGTTAGATCCGGGGTTATGTGTCTTCAGCCTTGTTAGATCCGGGGTTATGTGTCTTCAGCCTTGTTAGATCCGGGGTTATGTGTCTCCAGCCTTGTCAGATCCTGGGTTATGTGTCTTCAGCCTAGTCAGAACTTGTCTTACACGTCTTCTCAATGGCCTGAATCACATGTTTTCTGTTATTTAGAACCAAACCACCCGATATCTACTACTCGCACTGACCAAAACCACGCGTTTTCTACTATCTGGGACCGGGGTCGCTTTTCCCCTTTGTTCAAACACGGAATGACTTTATTCTACAACAGGAGTCACTTTTTTTCCCTTTTTTTTTTTCTTTTTCTTCGTTCACATCTGGGATTATGTTTTTCCAGAAAATGAATGGTATCACGTAGGTGTGTCTGTCTCTCTCTCTCTCTCTCTCTCTCTCTCTCTCTCTTCTCCTCTCTCTCTCTCTCTCTTTTTTTTTTTTAACTTTTCAGGTCGAGCGTCACGTGTTCCCAAATATCCCGAGAACTGGGATCACGTGTTTTAATTCTGTTCAAAACTGCCCGGATGACGTGTTTTGCACTGACCGAGAGCCCGGATCTCAGGTCATGTCTGCCAGCCCCAGACATCTGATGCATTCCGCTTGCACCGGGATGGCTGCGCTCCGCTCTGGCAAGCATTGGCTGCATGCACGCTGGCGCGGGTTTGGGTTCTCCTTCTTCACGTGGGTTGGATGGGACAATGCCCACATAGCGGACATGTTTGCACTGAAACAGGGAGTGCGTTTAACCCTCTGGGCCCTTCTGATCGGAAGGGATCTTGCGATTTGCTGATCTCTATCAGTGCGCATGCGTGCGTCTGTGTCAGTGTGACCTCTTGAAAAGCAGCGGGTATTTTTTCCTTGCACAGTAATAATGAATGTCAGTCCATGGACCTACATATACGCAGGTCCATGGTCAAACTGTGTGGTTTTAGAAGTTACTGAGCCTTACTCGTTCATACTATTTCCACTGGTTGACTGTTGACGTGTAAGGTGTGTGTATGTGCATGTGTGCGTGCAGGTGGGTGGATGTGGGTGTGGGTGTTGTTTTGGTGGTGCGGATGGGTGTATACCTCTAACTATCCTCGTTGATGTATGTTAGTGTTGTTGTTTGTATGCTTACCGCTTTCGAGACACTTTCCTTGTTGTGAAGCTTGGTGAATAAAGAATCTGAATCTGAATCTGAATCTTGGGGCTTATTACGTCCAAAGAAACTTTTAAGGTTTATTGTTGACGGGGAAGAGTGGGGTGAAGGGGGGGAGGGGCAGGAAGGGTACCCGCGAATCGTTCCGATCCGAAATCTATAAAAAATAAAAATAAAAATAAAATAAAAAATAAAAAAAGAAGAAAAAACTCCACCACTACTGAGAACAATATATATATATATATTAATGTGGTTGGAAACTCGCCGGTGCAAACACGGCAAATTGTGTACTTCGCAACTTGCTCTTTCAACAGCTGTGGGGAACAAAGTCACAAAAACGATGTCCACAGAACCAGTTGTTGAGAACAACTACTGAGAGCCCAGCTCCACCTCCCTGTTCACACAGCTCCTGGTAGGTAGGTAGGTAGTGTTGCTTAATGTCCTCAGATATCAGTTGACATATTAGGGACAAGCTGAGACCAACGCCGAAGCACGGTTCAATATAGCTTTACGTCCACGGAAACCAGAAGGCTTGTTAGGACGGACAGCCCAGGACGGCCACCTCGACTCTCACACAGCTCCTGAACTATGACACAGCTCCTGGGCTCCCACGAATCATTTTCAATGACCTTGATCTTGTTTTAAAGCCACGATGGTGCAGGTCGCAACTAACAGTTAGAACTGGAACTAACATTTCTCAGTAAAGCCGATGGAATTCGAACTTTGTTTTATTTCAAACATACAAAAAGAGCAAAGATGTGTAACACAAGCACATAATAACTACAGTCAAGTTTCAACTGAGAATAATTAAACAAGAGAAAACATGTGGTACTATGTTTAATATAGGGCGTACGTATATTCAGTCAGGGGAGCTAATTGCCAACTTTTCGGACTCGACAAACCTAAGGCCTAACTTCGCTTGTTGTTGTGTCAGTGTTCAGTTGTTGTCGCTGTTGCTGTTTTGTTGACGCTGTTGTTTCGTTTGTTTTGTTTCGCTTGAGCAAAGTTCTTCTGAGACTGATTCGTTCCTGCTGCGATTCAGTTCAGCTGATCGGCAGAGGTTTATGCCGTGTTTCTTCCCGCCATTTTGTGAAAAGATCCTATTGCCGTAACATGCTTTCCGTTGCCCTGAACCTGTCCTGTCTGGTGACCCCTGACTGGAGTTCTCTTGTGTTGATTTAGTGGCACCTGCTTTTACCTTTTGTGTTCTTGGGTTTGGTGACATATCTGACTTGATTTTGGGTTTGGTTCAGTGACGTCTGTCTTGTGTTTGCTGCAAGGGGTCAATTTCTCGGCGCCGGCCTACCGGTGTTGTGTGTGTGTGTGTGTGTGTGTGTGTGTGTGTGTGTGTGTGTGTGTGTGTGTGTGTCTGTGTGTGTGTGTGTGAGAGAGAGAGAGAGAGAGAGAGAGAGAGAGAGAGAGAGAGAGAGAGAGAGAGAGGTGTGTGTGTGTGGTGGTGGTGGTTTTTTTTTTTTTTTTTTTTTTTGGGGGGGGGGGCGTTGGGGGGATGTTTGTTTGTTGTCTTTTGCTGTTTGTTCTGATTTTTGTTTGTTTTGGGGGTTCAATGCGGGGGAAAACCATATTCAAATAACAGGCTGAATAATCTCAGACAGAGACAGGGGGTGGGAGAGAGAAAGAGACGGACGCCGAGAGCTCGTGCGCGCATGCAAACACACGCAACACGTCCGCACCACACAACACACACACAACACACACAGCACACACACACACACACACACACACACACCCCACGCACGCACGCACGCACGCACAGCACGTAGCACGCACGCACGCGTTCAACACGCACGCACGCACGCACCAGAAACACACCAACACACACACACACACACAAACACACCCAACACACACACACACACACACCACACACACACACACACACACAGCAAATCAGCAAATGAAAAAACATATTTTAAACACAGCCGCCGCCACAAAAGATGAGAGATTTCTACATGACGGCAGAGGTTGTTCCGGCCCGGCCGCCAGAGACTGATCGCCAGGAGTTGGGGAGATTTGTGCACACAATGTCCTCTCCACCGATGTGCTATATTTAATTACACCCTGCTCACGCCAGACTTCACTCGAGGGCTGCGGATGCTGTCAGGGAGAAAATGTTAACATTGTATGGTGCCGACACGTCGTGACATGGACTCACTTTCTGGGTATTCGCCTGAAGGGTTTATGTTGGAGGGTTACCTGCCGGAAAGAACTGTCTCCTTTCTTGCCTGCAATGCAGATACAGTCCGTTTTGGCAGGTAAACGACTCGGATTATTAGGCATTCGGTTCTGGTTTTGTGTGTGTGTTGTGTGTGTGTGTGTGTGTGTGTGTGTGTGTGTGTGTGTGTGTGTGTGTGTGTGTGTGTGTGTGTGTGTGTGTGTGTGTGTGTGTGTGTGTGTGTGTGTGTGTGTGTGTGTATGTTTGTGTGTGTGTTGAGTGTGTGTGTGTGTGTGTGTGTGTGTGTGTGTGTGTGTGTGTGTGTGTGTGTTGTGTGTGTGTGTGTTTAACTAGCCCTCTTCAGACACAATGCATAAAGTGGTGCACGTTGTGTGAACAGTGCCGGTCAGTGAATCAGGCTTTCTCTAAACATTGTCCCGTGTCCTACTCTGTCCCAGTCCCCAAGTTAGGGTTGGTGTTACACACCGGACTGGTACACGATGGGGTTAGTACACAGTGGAGCTGGTACACAGTGGATCTGGTACAGAGTGGATCTGGTACACAATGGGTCTAGGTCACGATGGTACTGGGACATAATGGGTCTTGGACACAATGCTACTGGGGCACACTGGGTCTGGGACACAATAGGTCTGGTACACAATGGGTCTGGGATACAGTCTGTCTGGGACATAATCGGTCTGATCTGGGACACAATGGGCATGTCACACAGTGGCTTTGGGACACAATGGGTCTGAGACACAATGGGTCTGGGACACAATGGGTCTGAGACGCAATCGGTCTGGGACACAGTGGGTTTGAGACACACTGGGTCTGGGACACAATCTGTCTGGGACGTAATCGGTCTAGGACACAATGGGTCTGGGACACAGTGGGTCTGGGACACAGTGGGTCTGGGACACAATTGGTCTGGGATACAATGGGACTGAGACACAAGCGGTCTGGAACACAATCGGACTGGGACACAATCGGACTGGGACACAATCGGACTGGGACACAATCGGACCGTGACTTGCTGGGACAGACCGGACTTACTTCCGATCTGATGAATTTTGTTTCACGTGGCATATGACCATCGCAGTCGTTGGTCGGGTGGCAAAGATCATGTAGCTAACTATGGTGCTAGGTCGCTCGTGACGTTGTTTGGGAGTTCACGGCCATCGTCTTGCGGCCTAGGTTCAACTGGTCACTTTAGCCGCGGGTCGACAGAGAGTTGGTAACAGCCTTGTTCGTATACAACACTCCTTTGATTTGATTTGATTTATTTACTGCCTGTGTGCGTCTTTGGAAAAGCTGATTTTTGTTTTAAGTTCTACTTCAGCTTTTGTGCCACGGGGAAGCCAACAGTCTGAAAGGCAGTATTCCTGGCAGTAAATTATGACTCACCGAAAGACACATCAGTTCCGACCTTGCGCTCCGGACTTGAAAGAGGGATCGAACCGTTGAAGGCTCCGGGTCCTCAGCAGAAGGGACCATTACAGGTTGATTCTGCGTCTGCGATACCCCACTGCGGGTGGTATGCAGACCTACAGGACTCTCGTGGATAACGGGTCACAGGACTACAACAGCTCGCAACAATGGGAACGACCTCGCCGAGAGGTGTCAGTTTTCAAAGCGACGCAGGCTTCATTCCTGCACCGCCCCGTGTGAATTTGTTGCAAAGTGCGAGGGGTCTCGGCTGTGTTTGTTTCCGTGCGCCAGGGAGATCGCCGCCCTGCGGTTGTAATCTGACTACAAACAGTATCACTTCTGGTTGGTACAGTGCAAACGCGTTCCAGTTTGTCCCAGGCTCGCCGAGTGGTCGATCGGGGCCGTTTTGGGGTGTCCGCAAACATCGTGTTAAACATTCCTTGCTTTTTCCTTTCTTGCCGTTTGTTTTCTCTTCCGCTCTTAGAGTTTATCCCCCCCCCCCCCCCTCTTCCTGATGAATCGTACTGGACTCCAGTTTGTCAGTGGCGTGTGTGTGTGTGTGTGTGTGTGTGTGTGTGTGTGTGTGTGTGTGTGTGTGTGGTGTGTGTGGGGTGTGTGTGTGTGGTGTGTGTGTGTGTGTGGTGTGAGTGTGTGTGTGTGATGTGTGTGTTGTTGTGTGTGTGTGTGTGTGGGGTGGTGTGTGTGTGTGTGTGTGTGTGTGTGTGTGACTAGGAGGAAGGGAGAGAGGGCAGGGACATGTGTTTTCCACGTTCAAATCAAAGCCTGTCCGTTTCTGACCGTCTCGGCGTGGGACTGCGCTTCAGTTTATGGTTTCAACAAAGTTTCTTCACGTTGACATAAATATGGACAAACGTAATTTGCACATGAGGGTTAAACAAGCACAGCTTACTGTAAACGCTGATGAATATATTTAACTCAGTTCAGTTTGCAACCACGTGCATTTGTATGTTATATTAAACAACGTTAAAACAAGAGAAGACCAAACAAACATCAAGGTTAATTATCGAGGGAGAGACAGTTAGAGAGGGCGAGCGAGAGAGAGCCTTTATGCCAACAACGCCGCTGTCTCATCTATACTCTATATGACCTGTAAGAGGATGGTGGTGATGGTAAGGGTGCTGACATGTATTTTAAGGATTATAAAGGCAACATACACAGGCTATGATAACCCTGTGTATCCTGCCTTCGCAGGCTATGATGATCCTATGTATCCTGCCTTCACAGGCTATGCTGATCTTGTGTATCCTGCCTTCACAGGCTATGATGATCCTGTGTATCCTGCCTTCACAGGCTATGATGATCCTGTGTATCCTGCCGTCACAGGCTATGATGATCCTGTGTATCCTGTCTTCACAGGATAGGCTGATCCTATGTATCCCGCCTTCACAGGCTATGATGATCCTGTGTATCCTGCCTTCACATGCTATGATGATCCTGTGTATCCTGCCTTCACAGGCTATGATTATCCTGTGTACCCTCTCTTCACAGGCTATGATGATCCTGTGTATCCTGCCTTCGCAGGCTATGATGATCCTGTGTATCCTGCCTTCACAGGCTATGACGATCCTGTGTATCCTGCCTTCACAGGCTATGCTGATCCTGTGTATCCTGCCTTCACATGCTATGACGATCCTTTGTATCCTGCCTTCACAGGCTATGCTGATCCTGTGTATCCTGCCTTCACATGCTATGACGATCCTTTGTATCCTGCCTTCACAGGTTGCTGGCTGGCGGTGTGGGTCCCTGCCGCCCGGGTCACGGGGGAGGTGCAGTCGGTGGACGGGTCGGAGAACAGCACTACGCTGTGGGCCTTCATCCGGCACTACGCGGAGCACCACGCCGACGAGCGTCCCGCCCTGGAGCACGACGTGGCGTGGCTGACGCTGAACGTGTCCACGGGGTTCAACCTGGAGGTCTGGGCGCAGTCACGCCAATGCTGGAAGGTGCGTGTGGCCTCTTCGGCTTCTCCGGCAATGACGCCTTTCCACGTTACCGTGCTTCTAAATAATTACCTAGGCCAGCTCTCTGTCTCTGTCTCTGTCTGTGTCTGTCTGTCTGTCTGTCTGTCTGTCTGTCTGTCTGTCTGTCTGTCTGTCTCTCTCTCTCTCTCTCTCTCTCTCTCTCTCTCTCTCTCTCTCCTCTCTCTCTCTCTTCTCTTCTTCTCTCTTCTCTTCTCGTCTGTCTGTCTGTCTGTCTCTCTCTCTCTCTCTCTCTCTCTCTCTCTCTTCTCTCTCTCTCTCTCTCTCTCTCTCTTCTCTCCTCTCTCTCTCTTCTGTCTGTCTGTCTGTCTGTCTTCTCTGCTGTCTGTTGTCTTTGTCTTCTGTTTCTGTCTTCTCTGTCTCTCTCTGTCTCTCGTCTCTCTGTCTCCTCTCTCTCTCTCTCTCTCTCTCTCTCTCTCTCTCTCTCTCTAGTCTGTTAGTTGAAATGTGTGTGTGTGAGTTTTTGGACTAGTTTTGTTCTATCTTCTTTTTTTTGTGCAGCGCTTTCGTTCTCTTTTGGTGTATGAGCTAAGTTGAGGAGAGACAGGGAGAGAGAGAGGGGGGAGAGAGAGAACATAGTTTTGATTCTAATCTACTTTTATTTTGAGTGCAAGCGCTTTGCGCTCATTTTAAGAGTGTAAGTAACTTGGTGTTTTACGCCCAGTCAACCGGTATGGTTATATCAGGGCGAAATTTTAGCAGAGGCTCTAATAAATACTTATTATTATTATTATTATTAATAGGTCGCCAGCCGCTATCGGCTTAGTTAGTGGTTAGCAGCTGCCACAGCCAAACGGTTCCTCTGCACGCCACCCCGGGTGGACACCACAGACCGCACGTTCTGCGAGCAAGCACCCAGTGTACTTCTCTGAGGACATCTGCATGTCGGTCACACAGACTGTGGCTATTGTTACAATTGCTACAATAGTTATTGAATGAATGAATGAATGAAAATTTATATATAGCGCATAAAAAACTTCCACACAAAACCTTGCGTGTTCACAGCGCCAGATACACACAGTGCATACATGTAAGCTCTCGCAAGCTAAAACTACCAAAGGACACTCATACCAAAAGGTACAAACAGCTCCTACCCACCCACCCCTTCCCAAAAGTGGAACTATACATTATATTATTAATGCTATGTCAGTCCTGGCAGGTGTGTGGGAGGCATACTAGTTAAGATAAGATCATGCATTTTATTATCCTGCAGAAGGAAATTTGCTTTAAAACATACCATCGATGTAATATGTAAAATAAATGAAAATAAGTAATTCAACGTAAGACATAATACATAAAAAAGGTGTTTGAACAAATTACAGCTAGAACTAGTTAATAACAACATAAAATAACATATGC
>JABMCL010002582.1:425000-432500 GCA_018857735.1 Alviniconcha marisindica | reverse complement strand
TTTGCTGTGTCCGATTTCTGCTGTTTGTTTTGTGCGTTTGTTGTGAACGTTTTGTGCGTGTGCTGTGGCCCCTTTGTGCATTGTTTGTGTGTTTGCTGTGAACTGTGCGTGTGTTTGTCGTGAGCGGTTTCTGTGTTCTTTCTGTGGCAGAACCTGGACAAGGACACGTCGGTGGACCTGGAAAACGGGGAGGCCGTGGGGAGCTCCGCCCCAGTGGAGAAGAAGAAACCCAGACTGCAGTCTCTGGACACCTTCAGAGGGTCAGTCGGTCCCCGCAACACTTCCCCTCTCTGTGCTCTGTCAGTCAGTCCGCGTGTGGTCACTGTCAGTCGGTTGGCGTGTGGTCACTGTCAGTCAGCTGGCGTGTGTTCATTGTCGGCGTGTGTTCACTGTCAGTCAGTTGGCGTGCGTTCATTGTCAGCGTGTGTTCACTGTCAGTCCGTTCGCCTGTGTTCACTGTCGATCGTCACGGTGAACCTGGCGTCATGCTCAGGTGAAGGCTCACCTCCAGATCGTCAGACAGTCCTAACAGCACCTTCCCTGTCTGTTCTCTGTCGCTACGGCCAACATGGATATGGTACGAAGGAGAAAGACTCACCTTCAGAGGGTCAGTCAGCCCTGACAACACTTTACCTGTGTGTTGACTGTCGCTACAATGAACCTGGTGCGAACCACAGCTCAGGTATTCACCTTCAGAGGGTCACTCAGTCCTGACAACACTATACCTGTGTGTTGACTGTCGTTACGATGAACCTGGTGACGAACCACATGTAGGTATTCTCCTTCAGAGGGTCAGTCAGTCCTGACAACACTTTACCTGTGTGTTGACTGTCGCCACAATGAACCTGGTGCGAACCACAGCTCAAGTATTCACCTTCAGAGGGTCAGTCAGTCCTGACAACACTTTACCTGTGTGTTGACTGTCGCTACGAGGAACCTGGTGACGAACCACATGTGAGGTATTCTCCTTCAGAGGGTCAGTCAGTCCTGACAACACTTTACCTGTGTGTTGACTGTCGCCACAATGAACCTGGTGCGAACCACAGCTCAAGTATTCACCTTCAGAGGGTCAGTCAGCCCTGACAACACTTTACCTGTGTGTTGACTGTCGCTACAATGAACCTGGTGCGAACCACAGCTCAGGTATTCACCTTCAGAGGGTCAGTCAGCCTGACAACACTATACCTGTGTGTTGACTGTCGTTACGATGAACCTGGTGACGAACCACATGTGAGGTATTCTCCTTCAGAGGGTCAGTCAGTCCTGACAACACTTTACCTGTGTGTTGACAGTCGCCACAATGAACCTGGTGCGAACCGCAGCTCAGGTATTCACCTTCAGAGGGTCAGTCAGTCCTGACAACACTTTACCTGTGTGTTGACTGTCGCTACGATGAACCTGGTGACGAACCACATGTGAAGTGTTCACCTTCAGAGGGTCAGTCAGTCCTAACAACACTTTACCTGTGTGTTCACCGTCGTTCCGGCGAACCTTTTGACGATGCAAAGGTGAGGTACTCACCTTCAGAGGGTCAGTCAGTCTTGACAACACTTTACCTGTGTTTCACGGTTCACGGTCGTTCCGGTGAACCTTTTGTGTTCACTTTGACTTTCAGAGGGTCAGTCAGTTCTGGCAACACTATACCTGTATGTTCACGTCGTTACGGTGAAACTGATGACGATGTACATGTTCACGAAGGACTCCAGCGTAAAGGACCATGACTTCCGCGCGAAGGAAGCTGCCATCCGTGTAACATGTTAGAGTCCTTCGTCTGGTGGCGATGGTCTTTGTCACCGTTGTTGTGTGTTTTACTGTCAGTGTGGCGATGATCTTTGTCACCGTTGTTGTCTGTTTTACTGTCAAAATGAGCCTGGTGGCGATGGACTTTGTCACCGTTGTTATGTGTTTTACTGTCAAAATGAGCCTGGTGGCGATGGTCTTTGTCACCGTTGTTGTGTTTTACTGTCACGGTGGCGATGGTCTTTGTCACCGTTGTTGTCTGTTTTACTGTCAGGGTGGCGATGACCATTGTCACCGTTGTGTGTTTTACTGTCAGGGTGGCGATGATCTTTGTCACCGTTGTTGTGTGTTTTACTGTCAAAATGAGCCTGGTGGCGATGGTCTTTGTCACCGTTGTTGTGTGTTTTACTGTCAAAATGAGCCTGGTGGCGATGGTCTTTGTCACCGTTGTTGTGTGTTTTACTGTCAGGGTGGCGATGATCTTTGTCACCGTTGTTGTCTGTTTTACTGTCAGGGTGGCGATGACCATTGTCGCCGTTGTTGTGTGTTTTACTGTCAGGGTGGCGATGGTCTTTTCAACGTTGTTGTGTTTTACTGTCAAAATGAGCCTGGTGGCGATGATCTTTGTCACCGTTGTTGTGTGTTTTACTGTCAAAATGAGCCTGATGGAGATGATCTTTGTCACCGTTGTTGTCTGTTTTACTGTCAAAATGAGCCTGATGGCGATGATCTTTGTCACCGTTGTTGTGTGTTTTACTGTCAAAATGAGCCTGGTGGCGATGGTCTTTGTCACCGTTGTTGTGTGTTTTACTGTCAGGGTGGCGATGATCTTTGTCACCGTTGTTGTCTGTTTTACTGTCGACAGGTTGAGTCTGATGGTGATGATCTTCGTCAACTATGGTGGAGGTGGCTACTGGTTCTTTGAACACCCGCCCTGGAACGGCCTGACTGTCGCCGACCTAGTCTTTCCTTGGTATGGCCACTTCCTCATGAACATTACACACACACACACACACACACACACACACACACACACACACACACACACACACACACACACACACACACACACACACACACACCACCACCACCACCACCACCACCACCACCACCATCATCACACACGCACACCAACACACACACACACACACACACACACACACACACACACACACACACACACACACACGCGCGCGCGCGCGCGCGCGCGCACACACACACGCACACTCGCGCGCGCACGTGATTATAACAGTATGACTATAAGTGATCTCTGTTTCCTTCTTTTCCATGGCGTGGTCTGACTGTGTGGGCAGGTTCGTGTTCATCATGGGCACCTCCATGACCTTCTCTTTCCGTGGCATGTACCGGCGCGAGATGACTGTGCGAGCCATCATCACCAAGATCGTCACGCGCGCCATCAAGCTCTTCGCCCTCGGCATCGTCCTGGGCTCCAGCTGGGGACGTGAGTCTGGTGTCCTTCCCCTTCCTGCCTGGCTTGTTCGATGTCACCACCACCCCCACACTCCGAGCATCGCTTTCCGGCACCTTCCTCCAAACTCTGCCAGATTTAGTTACGCCACTGAAGGGGCACTCTTTATCTCCGCGCAGCTGTCCACCGACGCGGTCAGCGCCCTCCGAAAGATTCGGGTACTAATATGACTGTAGAAGCAACCTAGCGCCAAAGCACACACGTAAACATGAACGCATCCACCCCGGGTAAAGAAAAGAGTTCCGTCTCGATTCAAACGATTGTGGTTTTATTTGTGCTGGTGTAAACTTTGTTGGCGGCTATAAATGACACGCCTTGTTTTATTGAGTTGTTTGTAACAAACTTACTACTGTTTGAGCACCAACAAAAAACTGCTCATTAGCTGACAGTTTTCTGGACCCTATGGCGTAACTAAGTACGGCAGTGGTTGAAGGAAGGATGTCGTAAACCAGTGCTTGGAGTTTGCACCCTCCCCCACCCAGCAGCTTGTTGTCATCTTGCCTCCCAGCCTCCCTGACTTGTAATTACCTCCCCTTCCGGCCTCTCTGGCTGGTAGTCTTCTCCCCTTCCGGTGTCCCAGGCTTGTATTTACCTCCCTTTCCGGTCTCCTGGGCTTGTAGTTACTTCCCCTTCTGTACTCCTTGGCTTGTAGTCCTTTCGGCCCCCTGACTTGTAGTTACCTCCCCTTTCGGCCTCCCTGACTTGTAGTTACCTCTCCTTTCGCCCTCCCTGGCTCGCATTTACCTCCCCTTTCGGCCTCCCTGGCTTGCAGTTACCTCCCGTTTTTCGGCCTCCCTGGCTTGTAGTTACCTCCCTTTTCGTCCATCCTGGCTTGTAGTTACCTCCCCTCCCGACCTCTTTGATTTGCAGTTAGATTGGTTTGGTGTTTCTATATATGTACATGTATGTAAATAAGCTCGTCGAGCTCGCTCAGCGGGGAATAGCGCTATAAAAAAATATATATATATTGTTATTATTGCTGTCGTCCGTGTGGTACACTGTTCGGGTACATACGTAAGTGTTTGCTGGCAGCACTGTCACACACACACCGTGAGAATTGTGCGAATTTACGATGCGCGGATTACTGCCCTTCTGCGTCGCTGGGAGTCCTAATCAAGACGTGTTCGGGGCGGCCAGAGGTTCACGCTGAGTGCGTGTTGGATAGGAGAGGTGGGCGAATAGGTTGCCTTGTCTGCGGCCGTGTAGACAGAAATGTATCGGGCAGTGTTTGGTTCACACAATGTGAGCCGGTTTGGCCTAGCGGTAAGGCCTTAGGCTGGTAAGCGGAAGGACCTCGGTTCGATACCGCTTCGGCTCTCCTTTCTCTTCAAAAAGGTTGTGGGTTTGTGGACACTGTCTTGTGACTTTGTCCATCGCTTTCTACAGAAACATTAAAATGGCTCTCATCGCTTAATGCAGAAGTCATTCTGGTGGTGACAGTGTAGTGATAGGTATATAATCTCCCTCTTTCCCCACCTCCATACCCCCCCCCCCCCCCCCTTCTCCCCGTCCCTAATAAGCCTTGCGGTTTCTGTGGACGTTAAGCACCATGTTTACTTACTTACTTACTTACTTGGTTTACACCCCAAGCATCGACTACCGGAATACCCCCCTCCCCAGCCCCCACCCGCCACCCCTCATCCCTCACGTCTCTGCTTCCGCCAGTCTCTGCACTCTTGCCTTTCGTGCACCGACGGGGGGGAAAAACGGGTAGCTGTCGGTCAGTTTTCCATGCCGTGTTGTAATCAGCCCTGCAGCTCAGGCACGAGGAAGGTAGTTGATGCTTGGAATGTGTTCAGTTGGCTGTTCATTTTTTACGTCCTGGGGTGGTGACTGTGCGGTTGACGGGAGGTTAGAATCTAACTACTGACAGACTGGTTCCGTGGCTGCTGCTTGCGCTGCCTACAGCCGCATAGACAGTTGTGTGTCGGTCAGTGTTTTGACTGTTTCTTGGGGCTGGGTCCTGGGGTGACTGGACGTTAAGATTCAGTGAGTGTATAACAAGCCGGTTGCTGGTCGCGCTGTCTACAGCCGTGGACCTGGCGGAGCTGCGGATCCCGGGTGTCCTGCAGCGCTTTGCCCTCACCTACCTCTTCGTCGCCCTCATCCACCTCGTCTTCTACCGCAAGAAGGACTCGCACCAGGTAGGGATACTTTCCCCCTACTCTCTCTCTCTCTCTCTCTCTCTCTCTCTCTCTCTCTCTCTCTCTCTCTCTCTCTCTCTCTCTCTCTCTCAGCTCTCTCTCAAGCTCTCTCTCAGCTCTCTGAGCTGTCTGTCTCTGTCTCTCAATCTCTCGTCTCTGTCTCTGTCTGTCTCTGTCTGTCTGTCTGTCTTCTGTCTGTGTGCTGTCTGTCTCTCTCCCTCTCTTTCTCTCTCTCTCTCTCTCTCTCTCTCTCTCTCTCTCTCTCTCTCTCTCTCTCTCTCTCTCTCTCTCTCTCTCTCTCTCTCTCTTGTAAATAAAGTTTTCGAGTTCGAGTTCTCTCTCTCTCTCTCTCTCCTCTCTCTCTCTCTCTCTCTCTCTCTCTCTCTCTCTCTCTCTCTCTCTCTCTCTCGCTCTCTCTCAAGCTCTCTCTCAAGCTCTCTCTGAGTCTGTCTGTCTCTGTCTCTCAATCTCTCTGTCTCTGTCTCTGTCTGTCTCTGTCTGTCTGTCTGTCTGTCTGTCTGTCTGTGTCTGTCTGTCTGTCTGTCTGTCTGTCTGTCTCTCTCTCTCTCTCTCTCTCTCTCTCTCTCTCTCTCTCTCTCTCTCTCTCTCTCTCTCTCTCTCTCTCTCTCTCTCTCTCTCTCTCTCTCTTGTAAAATAAAGTTTTCGAGTTCGAGTTCTCTCTCTCTCTCTCTCTCTCTCTCTCTCTCTCTCTCTCTCTCTCTCTCTCTCTCTCTCTCTCTCTCTCTCTCTCTCTCTAGGCTATAAAACCATTTCTTTGTGGGCCTTTAGAAACATAGTTCAGGAGCTGTATGAGAGTCGAGGTGGCCGTCCTGGGCTGTCCGTCCTAACGAGCGTTCTGGTTTCCGTGGACGTAAAGCTATATTGAACCATGCTTCGGCATTGGTCTCAGCTTGTCCCTAATATGTCAGCTGACATCTGAGGACATTAAGCAACACTACCTACCTGCCTTTAGGGTCAAGTCTCTGTAGGCTATATAACCATTTCTTTGTAGGCCTTTAGGATCAAGTGGCTATAGGCTATATAACCATTTCTTTGTGGGCCTTTAGGATCAAGTGGCTATAGGCTATATAACCATTTCTTTGTAGGCCTTTAGGATGAAGTCTCTGTAGGCTAACCATTTCTTTGTAGGCCATTAGGATCAAGTCTCTGTAGGCTAACCATTTCTTTGTAGGCCTTTAGGATCAAGTCCCTGTAGGCTGTATAACCATTTCTTTGTGGGCCTTTAGGATCAAGTCTCTGTAGGCTAACCGTTTCTTTGTAGGCCTTTAGGATGAAGTTTCTGTAGGCTAACCAGTTCTTCGTCTGCCTGACAGGATCGTAAATGGGCACCGATGCGTGACGTGATCCTCTACCTGCCCGAGTGGCTGGTGCACCTGGGCCTGCTGGCTCTCTTCCTGGCTCTCACCTACGCCCTGCCTGTGCCGGGCTGTCCCACGTGAGTGATGCACGTGCTGCACGTGTTCCCCCTGCACTACACGCAGAGGGTGCCAAAGTCCTTCCTCTTCTTATTCTCCTTCATCATCATCATCATCATCATCATCATCCTTCATCATCATCGTCGTCGTCATCATCTTCTTCTTCTTCTTCTTCTTCTTCTTCTTCTTCTTCTTCTTCTTCTATTCACAAGTTGCCTGTGGTGTGTGTGTGTGTGTGTGTGTGTGTGTGTGTGTGTGTGTGTGTGTGTGTGTGTGTGTGTGTGTCCGAGTGTGTGTGTGTGTGTGTCCGAGTGTGTGTGTGTGTGTATGTGCGTATGTGTGTGTGTGTGTGTGTGTGTGTGTGTGTGTGTGTGTGTGTGTGTGTGTGTGTGTGTGTGTGCGTGCGTGCGTGCGTGAGTGCATGTGTATGCGTGCGTGCGTGAATGCGTGCGTATGTGTGTGTGGGTGGGTGGGTGGGTGCGTGCGTGCATGCATGCGTGTATGTGTGTTTGTGTATGTGTTTGTGGGTGTGGGTGTTTGTGTCAGTGTGTGTGTGTGTTTGTGTGTGTGTGTGTGTGTGTGTGGTGTGTGTGTGTGTGTGTGTGTGTGTGTGTGTGTGTATGTGTGTGTTGTGTGTGTGTGTGTGTGTGTGGTGGTGTTGTGAGGAGAGAGAGAGAGAGTGAGTGAGTGT